>VMDR010002086.1:0-84709 GCA_007922815.1 Macrotus californicus | reverse complement strand
TGTTGTGCTTAAATGTTTCTTTCTTTCCTCTGATTCACACTATTGATTTGAGTCCTGGTTTTCTTCCCATCACTGTTGGTTCCCTGTACATTTTTCTTTATTTCACTTAGCATAGCCTTCATTTGTTTATCTAATTTGTGACCAAATTCAACCAACTCTGTGAGCATCCTGATTACCAGTGTTTTGAACTGTGCATCTGATAGGTTGGCTATCTCTTCGTCGCTTAGTTGTATTTTTTCTGGAGCTTTGATCTGTTCTTTCATTTGGGCCATTTTTGTTGTCTTGGTGCACGTGTTATGTATAAGGGGCAGAGCCTTAGGTGTTCACCAGGGCAGGGCAGCCACATCACTGTGTTGTGATGCTGTTTGTGGGGGAGGGGTCCAAGAGAGAACAATGCTGCCCGCTCCACTCTCTGCTGGTTTTCAGTGACTTTCCCCGCTACCCACAGTCAAATTGGGCCCCTCTGGCATCGATTCCCGAGTGGGTGGGCTTGTGTACGCTCTAGGACCTTGTGGGTATCTCCAATGAGCTCTCCTGTGAGGCTGGGAGTTTCTCGAGCTGCCGCCACCTCAACTCCCACAGGAGTTTTCAATCAGAGGCCCTGAGGCTTTATTTCCCTGCACTGGGAACTTGGGTTGTATGGTCTGTGTCACTCCCCAGTTGTTCCTCCCCGTTTATATGCACATGGGTGTGGGACGACGCGGTCCACCAGCAGCCACCTCTTCTGGTCTCCCAGCCTCACCTTGCCCGCCCCTGTCCGCCAGCCACCACCTCTCCGTGAGTCCTCTCCACCCAGATGCCTGTCTCCACCCCTCCTACTGGTCTGGATGAATGTTTCTTCTTTAACTCCTTGGTTTTTGGACTTCCATACATTTCGATTTTCTGTCAGTTTTGGTTGTTTTTTGTTTTAAAATTTGTTGTTGTCCTTCTTTTGGTTATGCAGGGAGGCACAGTGTGTCTACCTATGCCTCTATGTTGGCCAGAAGTCTAGAGTCTGCACATCTTCATATCATCACAGTGGCACATTATCTTCACATGGCAGTGTCTTTTTCACAGATTCATTAAAGATGGGTTCATGGAATGTCCCTTCCCTGCAACGATCCAGGCTGGATACAGTCTGGGCCCCTGACAGCTCCCAGGCTGTTGGGAGAGGCAAGATGAACAATCAGGAACCTTGTAACTCACCCCACCACCACCACCACTTCCTGGGGACTCACCATGCACCAGGCTATCCTAAGGCTCTGCAAGTATTAAGCATTTAAAAAACCTAACCAAGTAGATGCTGTCACCATCTCCATTTTAGAAAGGAGCCAACTGGGTCTCAGAGAGGTTAAGCAATATGCCCAATGCCACACAGCTGACAAGAGCAGGCCAGGGATTCTTACCACATTATCTAACAGAGGTAGGAACAAAATGCCACAGAAGCACAAATTCAACAACCACATGGAGAATCCCATTTACTGCTTACAACTGATCCACATGCCAGGCAAGTTAACTGAAACCCAGATCAGGTAAGTGACCTGCCAAGGTCCCTCAGCTAATAGATAGTGGTTTTCAACTCAGGTGTTGCATCTCTAGGACTTCATTCATCCTTTTACCAGCACTAGCTGGGAAGGAGTTGTTAGTGACAGGGAGGAAGTGATGAGAAATACTACTGCAAAAAAGAAGCAGCTTAGAAATTCTCAGCTTTGATGTGGAAAGCTTCCATAATTTAGGTTATGAAGTCCTGGGTCTGTTGGAGGGGGCATCCTTCACCAGAGACCTCCATACTCCATTCGAAATATGCATCCTGCCTCTGACTGATGCCGTCTGTGCCTCTCAATCCCCAAGAGTGCTTCATCTCATGGATGAGAGCCTCCGACATCTGTACCTGTCGGGAAACAAATCCACACGCACTTCCCCTGCCTGGTTAGAGATGTATCAGGGCCGATTAGGCCCGTGAACCTGCCTGCTACTTATGGATCCCTTTAGCTGAAAGCCACAAAGATATATGGAAATCAGGAGCAATTCATACTGGGAAGTTGCATGGTGATGCAACTTCCCAGAATGAAGGGTCTAGGGTAGAGACATGGGGGAGAGGACACTACCCACCACCCACCACCCACCACCCCTGTGACACTGAGGTAGAATGACTGACTATCTTGGTTCAAGGCCAAAAAGTTCCAGTCCCCCAAATCCCCAATCTGTATCAGGCACTTAAAATCCCAACACAAATATCATCCACCTCTGGAGAGTGCAGCAGGGGGTGGGGACATTCTTGTTTTGAGAGGAGGGGACACAGGCAGCTGAAGAGCATGAGAATCCCCCCAAAACAGGTTGGCACAGCCAGACTGCTCTGCTTCATGCCTTCTGGTTTGGATTCCATGTCCTCCCTTTAAGTTCCTTTTTAAGCAGCAAATACACCTGGGAAAGGGGCACCTCTGCCATTTCCATCCATTAGCCCTTTTCCAGAACTGGACTACTCCAAGGCAGCAGGTAAACTGCAGGTGGAAGACACACAGGGTACATCTTACATGCTTCCCACCAGGACTCTGCTGTAGTGGGTTCAGCCCACCTCATCTTTACCAGCTCCCCCTGTTCTGCCTGATCACAGGCACCCCATTCCCCCATGCCTTCACATGCTTTCCATGGCAGCCACCAATGGTGGGGCACCTCCACATCCATCGCCCAGGGCAGTACTTTGCTGAGTGCAGGAAGCATGTCTGACACACCACTTCTGCTCTCCCTGTACTAAGTGTTGGAATGAAGGTGGAAGGATTGGTCTAGGGAGTGATCGCTTTGCTTGCTTCTTGGCAGGCCCACTCCCTCACTCAGCCACCCCTCAGCACCTCTGTAAGACATCGGCATGCTTTCTGGCCACCCGTATTTCTTGAACACCCCTCCCCTGTTTGCAAGTTTCCCACTCTGTGAGGCCTGCCTCTTGGAGTGAAAAATCAGAGACTTTCTTCCTAGCCTCTGTCATAGCGGGGACACAGGCACAGACACAGACTCTGCCAACAGAGCCTGCCCCCACCACTGTAGGAGACACTGACTCGAGACAGGCACAGGGGGCAGGGAACATGCAGTGTTGTATCTGCCACGCACAGGCATCTGGCTTGGAGGCAGAAGAAGTGGAGGTACCAGGACCCACAACCTTGTATTAGCCACGGGAGCTCTGATACATGACGGCAGAGCAGAGGGAGGCTTGGGCATTATTCCTGATTGCATGGTCTCCTCCAAAGTCTGAGTCTGTCCCCACTCCAAAGATTTCATATATTCTCTTTCTGCTTAAACTAGCCAGAGGTGATTTGCTCTACTGATGGACACAGCACTCCCTGGAGTAGGTCTGGGGTCTGTGTCAATACAGGGTGTGCATGTGTGTGTGTGCGCACAGAAATGAATAGGATAGAATTCCTGACCTCAAGCTTGCAAGATGCTATGAGGTAAGGGTGATGATAACGACACTGAACAAACCGTGTTGACAAAAAGAAAAGGCAACCAGGGCAAGAGGAGGTAGGAAACTATGACTTACCAGGACTCAGCAGGATGCTGCCAGGCAAACTGGAGGGCTGCCCATCTGGAAATGAAAAGGAGGGGAAGTAAGTGTGGCAGAGATTCAGCAGTGAGGTGGGCCACCGGGCCCATCCGCTGCCTCTCTTGAGCCAGATGTGGTCCAACCAGCAAACTCCTCCTTCAGCTCCAAGGTCTGAACCCTCTGGCAGTGCTCCTGCTGCCTGCAGAACTGCTGTCCCAGGTGCTCTAGCCAGACCTGCCTCCTCTTCCTCAGGGCACTGAGCAGAGAGCCAATGGGCTGTGGGTCAGAGGATCCAGGGCCTTCACAGAACTTGACTGACATTTTTTTCATGATGTTCAACTCAGTCAGGGCCACTGTGGCTTGGAGGTAGCTGCTGCTGGACCAAGTACCCTGATGGCCTCTTAGTGAAGCACCGTAATTGCTCTGCCTCTCTGAAACTCCCTCTCCCCTTGCTCTGTCCCACCCCACCTGGACTTTCTTCTTGTTCTCTCTTTACCTCCCTCTTCCCTGTCTCCCCTACATTCATCCCACAGCAGCCTCCTTTTCCTCTCTCCTCTTTCTTCTCTCGATCCCTTAGCTCTCCCCCACCTCTCTTGGCTACTGCTCTGCCACCTACTTTCCTCCACACTTTGACCTTCCAAACTCTCCTCCTTTTCCCACCTGGCCACTCTTTCCCAGGAGCCCCTACCTGGCCACACTTCTCACCTCCCTCTCCTATCATCTGGCTGCCTGAACTCTGGAGCTGGACAGCACAGCCACGTCACCCCACAAGCACCACTCACAGTCCCCCAGGGCCATATCTAACCTGCCCCGTGTGCTGGGGACTGCACAATGCACTCCAGACAGTACACAGAAGAGAGGGGAACAGTAGAGAGTGGGAGATTCTGCTTGAGGAGACACGGTTCCTCTCCTTCAAGACAGCGAGCTGGGCATTCCAGCACAGAGGCTGGGCGAGGAGGGCATGTCTGCCTCCCTCCTTCTCATTCCATCTCTGTTTTCTTCCTCTGTCTCTGCCTCTGCGTTTCTCTCACTCCACCTCTTGGTCTCTTTATATTTCTACCTCTGTGCATTGTAAAGGGTGAGTTGACTAATTTCTCAGCATTAACCACCACTTCTGTGCAGGATAACGTTATCTTAATTGAGTCTCAACTTGTTCACAGCCACTCAGCTGCCATAAATAATGGATGCTCAAATGAACTGTAAACCAGAAGGCCTCACAATGCTGTGATGCAGTCATTACCAGCCTCCGCCTCTGCAAGGAGCCAGCCACCTCCTCAATAATGCTCAGGTTCGTCCAAACAAATGCCCAGAGACACCCAGTGAGGAGGCCGGTTATGATGGGGACCAAGTGGAACTATGGGGAAGGAATTGGGAAATGGTCCACCCTTGGATCCCCTTATGATGAGGGCAGTGAATGCCCCCCAGAGAGGTGTTAATGGCTCAAGTCTGGGCTGAAACTGATCCACACTCTCCTATTTGTACTGGCAGATGATCTTTTGGCTGTGGCTTTAATCCTGGGGTATTAATCCTGTGGCCGTCTGTTCACCAGGTCCCTGATGACCACACTGTTCTCTGTGTATACAGCAAGCTGCTGTTTAGAGAGTCTGAAACTATTTAACACACTTGTGCTGTTTGCAGAACCTCCCTCTGTTTGCACAGCCTGCTGAACGCTGCAAAACGTGGCATGTTTGCAGACTGAGGCTGTTGGCTACCTCTGCCCCAGGGCTCACAGTCAGTGCCTTTGCTCCCATGGGGAGGACCTCCCTTGCCACCAAAGCCCAGCTCCTACTGTGTCCCCTTC
Source organism: Macrotus californicus (assembly GCA_007922815.1). Lineage (NCBI taxonomy): Eukaryota > Metazoa > Chordata > Mammalia > Chiroptera > Phyllostomidae > Macrotus > Macrotus californicus. The sequence goes on along the minus strand of VMDR010002086.1, from coordinate 79,394 downwards.
CCTCTGGCTGCTCTGCCTGCCCCACTTCTTCAACTCTGACCATCCATGTCAACTGTATCCCCACTCACTATCCCCCTATGTCCTGGTTATTCTCAGAAATGCTCTCTAATAAAGGGTCCTGAAAATCAGCTTCAGACCTTGAGGTTTCTGGGGTGAGAGCATGAGGGTGCTCTGAAAGGGACCCCCATACTGCTCATCAGTGCCCAGTGGGTGATATTTTCAATGTTCAGGGCTTGCTTTAAAGCTCTGGGCAAACACAGGTATTAATAAACCTCAGTGTCCACTTTATTCTAACACAGACTTGTTAGTTTTGCTTTGAATGCCTGTGGGGTAGATGATGGGAAGCAAGCTGTGGTTGTTTAGGTGTTTTTAACTTTAATAGCTTTGGTAATGTAGCTGAAGCCTGTTCAACTTCTGTTGTTACTGGTTCCCAAATGCTTTGGGCAAATCATTACCAGGTGTCCTAGTTATCAGGGGATGCCCCTCAGTGATTGCTTTGGTTGAGAGATGGCCATGCCGTGCCTGTTGAGGGGATGGCCTTAGTGTCCATGGACTCATTTTGTCATGGACAGGTTTTGAAATCACCACTATAGTATTAATGATGCTACTAATAACAATTAGCACTCATAGGATACTGTGCAGGTAGCAGCATTTTCACAAACATTACTGCATTAGATGTTCATGAAACAGGCTTAAGGCGTGTGGTCACTTTGCCAAAGTCATCAGACTCCATATTCACTGCTCTCCCTCTGCATCAGGGGTTCTTAGCACCATTCCAAAGAGGACTTCAGCTCCCGCAATGTCTGTGAGTGCCCTGAAGTTATTTGCAAAACACGGAGGGTGTGTGCACATCTCCCCCTGGATTGAGGGGCTGGCATGTTCATGAGACACACAGGGTGCAGAAATGTTGGGGAGTACTGGGCATACCTGCCTTGTCTCCACGGCCAGCTCCTCAAAACCAGGGCTCCTCTCATTTACTTCATACTGAATCAACTGTTTGTCCAGCACCATGAGGTGCAGGAACTATTTTAGGCCCTGGGGGAAGAGATGAGCAAGGTAGACAAAGTCCCTGCCCTCATGTATCTTTCATTCTTGTTGAGGAGGAGACAGGTGAGTTAAAAATAAAATAAATGAAAAGGAAAATGTTTGATTGTGAGAAGTGATTTGAGGGAAAAAAAATAGAATGATGGAATATAGAGAGTCTGGGGTGAGGGTGGGGAAGGTGACGTGAAAGAGACTCTCCCTCCTCCACCAGACCAGGAGCTCCACAAGGGGAGGTGCTGTGTCTCACCCGTCAGACTTGGAGGTCCAGAAGGGGAAGTACCGTGAGGACTCCAAATGGGTCTAGCACGTAATGTAGCAGGCAGGCATGCTTGGCAAGTCAGCGGTCTGAATGAGTCTGAAATGTTCTTTAATTTGGAGGTCCTTCATCTAATTATTTTTTTAAAGATTTTATTTATTTATTTTTAGAGAGAGGGAAAGGAAAGGAGAAAAAGAGGTAGAGAAATATCAATGTGTGGTTGCCTCTCACACACCCCCTACTGGGCACTTGGTCTGCAACCCAGGCATGTGCCCTGACTGGTACTCAAACTGGCAACCCTTTGATTCACAGCCCACGCTCAAGCTACTGAGCTGCACCAGCCAGGGCTTCATCAGGTTAGTTAACAAAAGCATTCTCACTACTTTTGAAGCTGGCATCTCCAGCTTCAAAACCCTGAGCCCTGTCCCTACCACCTTTCAAAAACAGTTACATCCCTTTTCAGTTCTCATAATGGCTTGCCCAGCATTATATCCTAACAATAAAGACATAGGGGCTACCACCAGCCAGTCTTCCCTCCTTCTGCCTCCCATGCTTCTTGTCTCCTGGCCCAGCACCCCTCCTGCCACCCAACTCCTCTGCCCCCTGGCCCAGCACCCCTCCTCCCACCCAACTCCTCTGCCCCCTGGCCCAGCACCCCTCCTCCCATGCACTGACTCCATGTTTTAGAAAGCTCCAGCAGCCTGGCCCATTTCCCTTCACAGCTGAGCATGTAACCAAAATTGGCTGTTGTAATGGCAACTAAATGATGCCCTAATACCCAGATCAATCTTTCTGTGAAATAACTCATTATTCAGGCTCCAATTGCAGGGGATGGAATTAAGACAAGAACAGTTAAAGGAGGACCTGCAGCTGCAGGTAGCATTCAGGAAGTGCAGGGTGAGTAGTGGGGGTGGAGGACAGGGAAGGAGGGAACTGGGAAGTCAAGGAGAGACCCAGGCTGGGCTGTTGGGGGAGGGGTATTGGGTCAAGACATCCCCCCTTTCCTTGAAAGGAGTGGAGGCTGGGATGGGGAACCACCTTTGCTGTAAAAACTGGAAGAACCAGCAACAAGCTATAGGGTTCCAACAGGAATCACCTTGTTCCTGTCTGCAGAGCCAAGGCCAGAACATATGGCTCTGAGCAAACAGCAAGCCACAGGGGCAAGGACCAAGGCCACAAGGGCCCTAGGATGAGGCTTCATCTCAGGGGGTGACCTCCACACCTCTAAAGATCACCCCATAGGAACAATGAAATTGGCCTTGCACAGAAGCTAGTGGAGGTAGAGATCGAACAAGGTGGAGGGGTCTCAGTAAGACTGCCAACATGAACAGTGGGGACAAGACCTCCTTTGGAGACCTCGGCACAAAGGTCTGCCCTGCTCCCCACTGCCCTTGGTGCTTGTGTTGGTGGGCAGTCAGGAGGGGCTCCAGAGAAAGAGGAGCATTGTTGTTCGAGGACTCCTCCCTCTCAGTACTGCTCATTCATCCACTCAAGGACATACCGTGGTCTCCTGCTATGTTTCTACCTGTCTGCCTCAGGGAAGGCCACAGTGAAAAGAGCACTGGGATGAGATCTGCAAAGCCCAGGTTCTAAATCCACCTCTGGGACCAGCTGGCTGTACGGCTGTGAAACAATCTCCACTGTTTTCTGAACTTTGGTCACCTGTCTCAACGTGAGGAGGTTGGAACAGAGCAGGGGGAGCAAGGGTCCCATCCAGCCCTGATATTCGAGGGTCCTCAGGGCTCAGAGTGGGAGGCTCCTCACAGGACCGAGTCTGACAGTAGTTTGGACAGAATGCAGTGTGCTTTGGGGGAGGGCAGCCAGGGGAAAGGTGTGGGAGTCAGTTTGAAGGCTAGAGGGGGAAGTGGTTGGGAGAAAGAGAGAGACCATGTGTGTGAAATAGAAAGGTGGTGGAGGAAACAACAGAGAGAGAGACGGACCAACAGCCAGATAGAGTCAGAGGGAGACAAAAAGAGAGCCATAGGAAGAAACAGAGGGAGGCAAGGAGGGGGAGAGAGAATGAGAGAGGAATCCCATCTGATGAATGAGGAAATAATTCCGTCTACCCAGCTCTATTCCACAAGTTCTTATTGGGGTATCTACCCAGCTCTATTCCACAAGTTCTTATTGGGGTACCTACCACATGCCAAATACTGTTCTCAGCACTGGGGATCAAAGGCCAATAAATAGGCACTGCCTACCACCAAGAAACTAATTAATGATCACATGACAATGAGAAAAGTGAGCAAAATGACAAACGGCCATGTCAGAGTTCCTATGCAAGGGAATCTTAACCTGAAATCCATGAAGAATAGCAATAGCTAATACTTATTCTTGGTTCTTACTAACTTAATCTTCACAATAACCCTATCAAATTGGTATAAATCATCGTCTCTTTTATAGGTGGGGGAACTGAGGCATGAGGGGGTTAAGCAATTCTCCCAAGGTCATGCAGTCAGTAAATGGTGGGGGCAGAGTTTGAACCAGAGCAGCCTGTGCTTATTACCCATCACCCTCTGTGGGCAGACTAGGAAGCTAGGTACAGAAAATGGAAACTGCCTCCTCCAGCCCCAGGCAGGGTGGAGGCAACTCAACTAACAGGCAGCTTCTCCCCAAAGAGGATTGATTCTTTCCCCTACATCCACTTGGTATGATAATAAGGAAGAGTCCAGTGCTTTACAACTAAGTGCACTTCACGAGAAGAAGAAGAAACAGAGCTTTGCCAGGGTAAGCTCTGATTCTTACAGCCGGGATCAGCCCATGGCAAGATTAGAAAGCATGTCAGGTTCCTCTGATGTTTCCCAAGCTCTCTCTAAGTGGTAGTGGGAGAGTAGGTTGAGTTGTGACTGTGGACTAATGATTAATTCTCCCTGCAACTCAATCTTCTTATTTGTTAAGTGATCAGATTGAATTATATCCACAGGCTTTTTTTCTGTTTCAGGCCCCCTTTTCCCTCCATGGTCTCCTATGCTTCATTCCTATTGGGTGTCACATCCATAAACGTTCTATCAGAAATTGATTCCGGCAGTGGGCTTGGCAGGCAAGCAGTTCCCATCAGGCAGATCAAGAGACAGGTAAATGACTGTGTCTTCGTCAATTAGGCATAAATTCGCCTACCTATATCTAAAAGATACAAAATAGTAGTAGCTAAAACAAGATAGGATCTCCTGGCTATTGCAAAAGAAATTTAGAGATGAACCAACCCCACAAACAGGGTGGATCTTCAGTGTCAGGGACCTGGGATCCTTCTGTCTTGTGTTTCCCCTGTGTTCAATATTGGTTTTCATCTCATGGTGCAAAATGCCTGCTTGAGCTCCAGCCTTTGCATCCACAGTCCAACTAGCAAGTAAGACAAAAGAGATGAAGAAAGTTGTGCCTTCTCCTATTTAGGAAGGCTTCATAGAAGTCCCACACAACACTGTCACTTAGATCTCAGTGACCAGAACTTAGTCATATGGACACATGTAGCTACAAGGAAGCCTGGGAAATATTATTTTATATGTAAGCTGAGTTTTAAGTCCAGTGCTCAGTTAAGAATTTTCTTGCTATAAAAGAGGGGTAGAATAGATAGTTTTTAGACACTTAGCAGTCTTTCCATTTTTTTCTTGACTTTAAATGTGCTGACACCCAGGACAATGGTAATTATCATCTAGGTGGTCTATCATAGATGCTGGTACCTTGGCATAAGCATTCAGAGACAGGAGTCTAAGGTTCTAGAATTGTCTAGTCTAGAGGAAGTTGAAGATGTGGTCAACAGCATGAGGCAGAAACTCTAAGATTGTTATATGACAGCTGTGTTACCCAACCAGGACCCTCGACTTCCTGTGTCCTGGGCAGGAGCAGCCCCATCTGGAATGTCAGACTTGAGATGGGCCCAAACCTGTAGAGGCTAAATTTCCCAGCTGTGGGGTTTGGGAGCCAGGGGACAAGGAGCCAGGCAGCTCATTAGACCAGACAAATGGCCTGGGAGAAAGGGAGGATAGACAATATCAGGTGTTTGGACCAAGGACAGAAAAGTGTGGACTCCTTGTCAGGAGCTGAAGCTGACTCACAACCCCAGAGTGGCTCCCCACAGAAGGCATAGCTGGGCCACTCTAGGAGACTGGAGGGTGTGAGTCCTAGAAGCTGGCTAAGAGCAAGCCCCCTCTGCAATGGAAACGGTATTCTAAACAGAAAAAGCTTGGGAGGCAAAACAAAGCTATTCCACTGAATAAATGTTCTGCATTAAAGCAGCCAGAATAGCGATGAATTAAACATCAGGTCTGAATGAAGGGAAAATGCCATGATTTATAATTGCTTCAGGCAGGAGGCAGCCAGGAAGTGAGGCAGAGACTCCATCAGGGACCCAGTTTTCCCTCAGAGCTGCAGAAGCTCCAAGAGGAGATGCAGGCTGTCTCCAGGGTGGGGAGACTGGGATGGAGTCTTCTAGAAAAGGGGGCAGTCTGGGGAGAAGAAAGGAACGTACTCAGGCAGCCAGGAGGCCCAGCTGTTTGTCAGTCTTAGCTCCGCATGGCCTTGGCTAAGTCACTGGGCTTCTCTGGCATTTGTCTGGGAGATAATAACACCTGTCTCATCTCACTTGGTTATTGGGCAGATAAAGAGAGATAATGGATGATGAAGGGTTTTGCAGATGCAATGTGCCGCTGTTACCTCTTAGTCTCAGCATCACTATGAAACAACACTGATGCTATTGCTGGGCTCTGGTGGCTTCTCTAAGGTGATAGTCTTTGGGAAGATAGAGGTAGGGGTGGAATAAAGCAAGATACATTGGCAAATGCTTAGAGATGCTGCTCCAGAGATGCCTGCCAGAATAGCTCCCCATCAGAGGGGCTCATACTCCTGTGGGCAGTGTGGGGTTGTGGTAAAGCTCCTGGAGGGCCTGGCTTGGAGTGCCAGCTCACCTGCATGTTAGCACATGACCTCAGGCAAGTTAGGTAACTTATCTGCCCCTCAGTTTCTTCCTTTGTAAAATCAACACAGTAACAGGACTTCATCTCACAGCATCTTTGTGAGGATTAAGTGAGTTAACACAAGTAAAAAAGCAGTGTTGCCTGGCAATAGAAACTTCCCTGCAACTGTTAGCTCTTATCATGTTTCTAATACTGAGCACATCAACTGAAAGTCTAGAAAAGAAGCTATGGGTTGGCTTTTCAGGCTCCAGAATACTGCTAAAGCCTTGCTACCTGTTTATTGCTCTGTACAGGAATCCCCTGGGGGTCCTATTAAACTCAGGTTCTGAGTCAGCTGGTCTGAGATGGGACCTGAGATTCCACATTCCTAACCAGCTCCCCAGTGATGCTGGGACCACATGTTGAGAAGCAAGTGGCAAATAGAGGCTCCTGATTGAATCCCGAAGGCACCTGCTTCATCCAGCCCATGTTTGGCTATTTCAGGAGTCTGTTGGGTCAGCAGGTCTGCACTGCTGTGCTCTGCTCCCCACCTCCCCCCCAAAGGGACCTGCTGCCCAATGCTGCCTTCCTGGGGAAGGAATCATCGGCACACAGAGGGACGAGCCTTGATTTTCAACTGACAGGACTTTATCAGCCACCCTACTGTGATATTCCTGATCTATTGCAAGTGACACAGAAATCCTTTCCTAAAAATTTCCAGCAGCTGCTGATGGTGCCAAGGCTGCTGGGAGAAAAGCTGTGAGTGGGCGGGTGTGGCTGTGGGCAGTCCTGCTGGATGCCCCAGATCCTATGGAGCTGACAAGCCTGTCTCTTGTGGCTGTGTGCCTGGGGCAACCTACCTCCCCTGAACCCTGCTTCCTCAAAGATAAATGGGGATCACAAGAGACCCTGCTTTATAGAGCAGTATGTACGGATATGAAAAATTATTCATGATTGGCTGTTAAGTGAAGAAAGCAAACTGCAGAAAAAGCTTAATTCCATGTTTTAAAATGTACGATAATATATACTTGCAAGTTCATGGGAAAGTCTAGAGGAATTCATATCAAACTGTTAAAAGTACTTATCTTGGGATGGGAGAGGTATGATTGTGAGGGATTTTTACTGTCAATATTGTGAATTTCTATAGTTTGATTTTAAAATAATGAGCATGCCCTACTTTTTTAATCAAAAAGATTCATTCAAAATTTTGCATAAATATGACTAGCGCTGGCCTTATAGACCATTGTGCAGGGAGAGCATTTGGCACGGTCCCTTGCCTAGCCAGCATGGACTGTAGGACCTGGGGTCAGAAGGCCTGGATGAGAGTCTCACCTTGTCACTCACTGGCTGTGTAACTTGAGCAGGTGTCTGTATTTCACTAAGCCCTGGGATCCTCATCAGGAAAATGGGAGTGATAGTAATAACTGAACCAGGAGGTCATCATCCTGAGCAGCAGAGAGGACTGAGGGGCAGCGCCCTGTTCCCAAACTTGGACACCCCGGCCTCAGAAAGGAGGAGGAGGAGGAAGGCAGCAGCATGGGAGGACATGGGAACCCCACTAGGTTTCTTAGGGTAGCAGTTGAGGTTTCCTCTGACCAGCAAGGAGAGGAGCAGAGCCTGTTGCCCAAAGTGTGACACAACTCTGATCCACCTACTTCCCAGTCTGAAAATGTGCCTGCCTCTGAGCCTCTGCTCCTGCTGTTTCTGCTTCCTAGGATGCCCTTCCCCCTTTCCTCTGACTACTTCCTGTTCACTCTTCAAGACTTGGCTCCTCCAAGGACTCTCCCCTGAGTTTCCTGATGCAGTTGGAGGTCAGGGATCCCTACTAGCTGTCCCTCAGCAAGCTACATTTCTCTAACTCCCTGGGCTCACCTCACCACATTGTAAGGACCTGTTTTCCTGTGCATTTCCCATTTAAGACTGAGAAATGGGCAGTTATGGGTCTTATTCAACTTATCTTTTGTACACCTTTTGATTTAAGCCCTTTAGATTATCTGCTATTTCCTAGCTGGTTCCTTTCTGCCTAGGCAATCTGACTGCTCTATGAGGAAGGGGAAGTAGGAAAGGGCGGGATTATTGGGGTGGTGGTGAGGTCTTGATGCCCTCTAGTGGCCAGGTGCAGGGGTGGCTGCAGGATTCTGGAGGGAGAAGCGGAGTAGAGGCTGAGTGGGACTGTGGTGCTTAGGAAGACCAATGAACGACCCTAGGAGTAAGTATATCAATGGGGGACTAATATACATATTAGCCGTTTACCCACAGCAGCTGGGAGCACTCCTCTTCCGTGGACCCACATGGGGGCTATGGCTTAGTTTAAAAGCATTATAAAGACAGGAGGCCCAGAGACTGCCCCCTCGTGGAGAGAAGGAGTTAGACACATGGAGGTACCTAGGGGCAATGCTTAGGGCAGGAGGATGGCCACAGCGATCTAGAGATAGATGACCTGGCAGAGGACATGGGTGCATGTCTCCTTCTCAGACATTGACGTGGGCCTTGACATAGTTGGGCCCTTCAGCTAGTGGGACAGACCAGTTTTCTCTTGCAGGGAAATCATGTTCAAAAGCCTCTTGCTCCTTGCAGTATCCTTCCAGCCCTGACATCCTAGGGTACACGAAACTCCCTTACTCTGCTGTGACTCTTCTGGAAAGCCTGTCCAGGGGCTATAGTTAGAACATGTCAGCTGCTGTACTCAACATGAGACCTTTCCTAGGGATATGGCCATATAAGAAATAACTGAGGGGAAAAGTGTAAAATATCAAATTCCTGAAACACTATGGCTATGTGAGGAATTCCCAACCCACAGAAGTCACCTGGTGCAGCGCCCTGCTTCAGACTCATACACCAGAGTAGGCAGACGCTGGTCAGTATCTTCTCCTTTCTTGTCATGTGACAATGGTGATATTATCAGATATCTCTTGCCTTTCAGCACCTCTAGGACCTCACATTTCCCAGTTGCCCATAATGCCTGGCCCTTTGTGGGCCCGGGGAAGGACCCTCCCAGGCCTCATGGAAAGAGGGTCAGCCAAGGGAAATGCTGACTTCACCAGAAGCTAGGCTACCTCCTCTAATGCATCATTCCCTTGCAATGAGGTTTCATTGCCTGGAGTCTCGCTGAAACCCTTCTTGAAGCTGCATAAACCCCTGTCCTCTAGTTCTGTCCTCTTCCCTTCCTCTACCCCAAGAGGCTCTCATTAGCATCCACCTCCATCCCTCAGCCCCATTTAACTCCCGCCTCCCCTACGTTTTTCCCACAGGTTTTCTCCCCGCCCTCCGCCCTAAGCAACTTTTCATTTCTTCTGTTGGCTCTGGCTCCTCTCTAGAACCTCCAAATCCTTCTGAAATGTGACAGTTAAAATAAGATGCCAGGAGGAGGCCACATGCAGGGGATGATCCCTTCCTATCATGCATGTGCAGCATGGTGTAGGGTGGCTCTTCACTGAAGGTATCAGGCTCATGGTCCCTTACAGTCCTCGGTCCCCTTGCATTTTCTCCTCACCTCCCTGTGTATTTGTGGGACTTGTGTTTTAACTTCTAAAAGCCCTGCCTTATATATATATTTTTTACCCATCCCAATCAGTTATTTTTCTAATCTGTCAAGCTTCTCCTGAAAGATATTCTTGCTCCCATGGACTGAATGTTTTTCTTCTGGTGCTCTTGGTTTGTTCATTTGTTAATTCAATCACCTATTTAGTCAACAACTCCTTACTTACTGAGCTTCTCTGTGCCAGCCACTGTGCTAGCTTGGGGATGCTGCCATGCAGGAGGCAGTCCCTAGCCTTTGTGGAGACAGTCTTAGTTAGCAAGGAACATTAAAATGGGACAAGGCCTGCCCAGGAGATGGTGAAAGAATATAAGAATGTAAGAAGGAAGCTAATTATCTTTCTGGGAGAAATCTTATAGCAAATAAAAAAACAAAACAAAAACAAACACCCCTCCAAATCCCAGCATTTTAATGCAATATATATTTTCTTCTTTGTAGAAGCAAATTTCAGTGTAGATTGTGTGACTCTCCAGAGCTGCCATCATCTCTGCAGGGGTCCTGGATGCTTCTATCATGTAGCACCTTATCAACACTGGTCAGCTTTCCTGTTACTGTGGCAGAGGTAGAAGTTGAGGAACTCACTGCTTTTAAATGCCAGGGGCTAGGAAAGACCAATGTCACTACTGCCCCCATGCCGTTGGCCGTGACTGGTCATATGGCCCCAGCTGAGCTGCAAGGAGGCTGGGAGATACAACCTTGCCGCGTGGTGAGACAGAAGAGACAGGCTCGTCTCCTACAGTGACTCGCATGGCTGAAGACTAGAAAGAAAGGGTCAGTGAGTTACCATCACCATAGTTAACCTCTCTCTCTTTAGCTACCATCTCCAAAGTGGCTCTTAATCCTAAAGAAGAGGGCCAGGGCTGGAAGGCCTGATCTATTCTACTCAGGGAAGTCTCTGGCAAGGTCCCAGCATTTGGGCAGTCAAACTAGCAGTGGCATCTTGGCTCTGGCCTCAGAGTCCCAGTAGAGGTTGGTCTGGGGATCCCATGGTACTGTTCTTGGGCCCACTGTCCTTAAATCCCTGCTCGGCCCTTCCCCTGCTCTGCACTCAGGGCTCTGCTCCCTGCAAACCACCTTCCCCAGACTCCATGTCAGCTGATTCATGTCTCTGGTGAGGAGTTCAGGGTCAGGGAGGGAGCAGCTGGCTATCAACCCCTGTCTCCCTGCCTGGAGTCTGCCCTAGAGGGCACCATGGTCCCAGCTGTCACAGGTGGCTCCAGCTCCCAGGCCCTGGCAACACCCCATCTTGAGGACTTGAGGTTGCTAATATCTAAGTTACTTCATTGCCTTGCGGCTCCTCCCACATCTGTGTGACCATGTCCCTGAACTACACTCCTTCCATTGTGAACTTGAATTGATTTCTGTTTTCCCATTTAGATCTGGTCTGATATACCATCTACTTGGTGTGAAGTGGTGAGGGATGGGTGAGGAAAGCAGGGGAAGGGAGTAGCTGTTAAGTGAGGTGGAGAACATGAAAAATAGAAATCAGGTGTAAATAACGGTTTCCTCCATACCCCCTCTTCGTGGTCTTCGATACATACATTCACCCTCCCAAGGGCTGTGTCCTCATAATTGGGCCTTGAAGGGGAGAGGGACACACATGCTTTAAACAAGCTCAGATGCCCCCCAGGGCTGTCCTGAGGCTAAGGGAAAAACAGGCAGAGCCGAGACCTCCAAGTTAGAAACGGAGTTTTTCAGGAGCCTCCTCAGGCAAGGCCTGTGTCGCCCCATCCATCCCGATGCCTGGTGCTGGGAAAGCTCATGGAGGACATGGTTGGGTGCAGGCAGGGCCTTGCCACATCACATAAATCACCCACTCCCAGGAAAGCGACCAGCTTCTCAGCCAATGCAGTGGGCTAAACTCTGCCATCCATCCTGGCCCAGCTCAGAGCAGCTGTGGCCGCACAGGCAGGAGACAGTGAGTTCTCTGTATGCAGAAGAACAGCTCAGAGGCAGTGAGATAAATAAAATCAGAAACCATAAATAAACCTGATGGCCTCACGTGGGGCGAACAAGCCGCCCCTAGGGAGCCAGGCTCTGCTTCTGAGGAGGTGATTAAATTCCAAACCAAGCCAGCTCCATCCTAGAATGGCAGGGCCAGGATTCTGGGGCAGCGGAAGAGAGATCAAATCACAAAACCATAAACCATTAGAAAACAGGGAATTCAGAGTGAGAATCAGAGCTTTAAAATGACAAGGGACATTCCTGGTAGCTCTCAACCCAGGCTGCACATTGGGATGACCGGCAGTGCCTTTTCAAAGACTAGAAAGGACAGATGCTTCCCTTCCCTAGCCCCTGAAGATGCTGGCTAAGTAAGGCTGGCTGGCGCTGAGCTCCTCTGGTGGGTCTGGCCCCGGAAGATTCAGGCTCTGCTGATGAGGAAGCCAGGGTTCTGAGGGAGGGCCAAGGGGTTCCTCCGCTAGGACTGAACCCAGCTGCTCTCCCCCCAGTGCACAGAATAAACCAAGGTGGTGAGCGCCGTGTCCTGTATTCAGACTTTCCCCTCCGCACTGCTGCATGCCTGCCAATAATTGATCACAAACTGGTACAAACCCAAAATTTCAGCAGCCATTGGTCATGTCAACTTTGAAGACTATTTTTTTTTTTGGTAAGCCCATGTACTTGAGTTTATGTTTTTGTACGGTTTCTCGTACCAACTTAATTAGAGGTGGCATTTCTAGGCAACTTGAGCATTGGGTAACAAACTCAGAGAGCAGTTTCCTCAAATCTGTAGAACAATGCAGGTTAGGTGTAAATAAGACTCCATCTCTTGATGACCCTCAAGGTGTCCATAACTTAAGTGGTACAGTCCCCTGAGAGGACAGGACCACAAATCCTGGAGCTGGTCTGCCAGTTCGTGACCGCCTACCCCACTGCTAATTAGGTATGTGACCTTGAGTAAGATAGTTGACCTCCCTGTGCCTTAGTTTCCTCGCATGGGGTACAGAGATAATAAATAGCACCCACCTCAGTGGCTTTTCTAAGTACTGAGTGAGTCTGGATATTTAAAGCCCTTTTCAGCACTACCCGGCGCTTAGTGTTGCCATTAGCGAAACGCATTTGCAGACTCAGTGGTGGTGTGGGGATAGTGGAGTGAGGATCTTTAAAGACGATGCTGTAGTTAAAGGAATAATAATGCCTTTGGCGTTTTTAAAACAGACTTAAGTTTTTTTAGAGCACTTTAGGTTCACAGATAAATTGAGAGGAAGGTTCAGAGATTTCCCACAAACCCCCTACCCGCAAAATGCATTATCAACATCCCCACCAGAGTGGAACATTCGTTACAACTGATGAACCTACATGGACACATTGTTACCACCCACCCGTTTGCAGCTTACATTGGGGCTCATTCCTGGTGTCCTACCTTCTGTGGGCTTGGACAAATATATAACGACATGTGTCCACCATTACCGTATCATACAGAGAATTTTCACTGCCCTACAAGTCCTCTGTGCTCTGCCTTGTTGTCCCTCACTCCTTGTCACCCTGGCCAAAACTATCTTCTCACTGCCTCCATAGTCCTGCCTTTTCCAGAATGTCATATAATTGGGGTAATACAGCAGGTAGACTTTTCATGCTGGCTTCTTTCCCTTAGAAATGTGCATTTAAGGTTTCTTTGTGTCTTTTCATTGCTTGAGGGCTCGTTTATTTTTAGCACTGAATGATATTCCATTGTCTGTGTGTACCAGTGTGTCCACTCACCTGCTGAAGGACGTCTTGGTTCTTTCCAAGTTTTGCAATTATGAATAAAGCTGCTATAAACATCATGTGCAGATATTTTATGCAGATATAAGTTTTCAACTCCTTTGAGTAAATACTGAGGAGTGTGATTGCTGGATTGCATAGTAAGAATATGTTAAGCTTTTTATAAGAACCCACCAAACTGTCTTTTAAAGTGGCTACAACCATTTGGCGTTCCCACCAACAATGAATGAGCGTTCCTGTTGCTCCACATCCTCACTGGCATTTGGTGTTGTGTGTTCTGGATTTTGGCCATTTTAATAGGTGTGCAGTGGTGTCTCACTGTTGTTTTAACTTCGGTTTCCCTGATGACCTAAAGTGTGGAGCACCTTTTTTGGGCTTATTTGCCATCTACCCATCTTCTTTGGTGAGGTGTCTGTGAAGGTCTTTGGACCATTTTTTAATCAGGTTGCTTGTGTTCTTATTGTTGAACTTCAAGGGTTTTTGTGTCTCTCAGGTAACAGCCCTTCACTAGATGTGTCTTTTACGAGTATTTTCACACCGTCTAATACTTATCTTCTCACTCTCTTGACTTAATTTTTAATCACACAGTAATTCACAAATAATTCTCCTTTTAAAACTCCAAACAATACAGCAGCGTACAGAATTAAAAAGTAACAGTCCCTCTTTAACAGCCACCCCACCCCAATGGCATTTCTTCCCAGAGAGACAGACTCCACGCTCTTGAGTCCTTTGAGTCCTTTGAGTCCTGCTAAATCTTTTCCTGGGAATCCACGGGTGACTGAGACACATATCGTGTTCTTTAGGGATCGAGTGGGAGAGCAGATGGACAAGGAAATAAAGCCAAGCAGAGAGTGGCGACTAGAAGCACCTAAGAGGAAGAAGCACGTGCGGTTTTCAGCATTACCTGTGAGGACGGTTGCAGAGATGATCTGGTTCCAGGTTACGCTGTGTTTCTCAAATTGTGGCCCTCGGGCTGGCCGCATCAGCACCAACATCGCATGGAAACTTGTTAGAAATGAGATTCTCAGGCCTCCCCGACCTGTGGATCAGACTCTGGGGGGCAACAGTCTGAGTTCTAATAAATTCTCCAGGGAGTTCCGATGTACCCTGAAGTTGAGAAGCACTGCCCCAATAGAATAAATCCCTTGAAAGTCATACCTAAGACTTCATGCTGTCCTGCCCATAAATCAAGAAAGTCTACGTACAACATGGCCCCGGAGCTGCCCAGGGCAGACAATGCCACAGACGGTGAGCTCAGCTGCAGGATCGGTGAGTACGGCAGAGAAAGGCGCAGGGCTGCCCATTGCAGCGGGGTAGAGGGTGGGGGTGGGGTAGAGACAGGTGGTCCTGGCATCAGAGCCCCTCTGCATTTGGGCTGTTCCCACTGCAGGCCTGACCTTTTCCAGGGAGACATGCTTCAGCCCCTTCACTTTGCTTAAGGGAAGTGTCACTGCCAACTGCTCAGCCGATTCCTCTGGAGGACACAGCAAAGTGCAACACCATCCATAATGAATGAGCCCATTTCCTGTGCAAATCAGGTGGGAGTCAGGGCAGATTAGCCCTGGTAATGGAGTTAAAGTCGAGCTCATTTGTTTGCCAGATTATTGGGGAGTCAGAGTCCCTTTGTGGGCTGTCTGCTGGGAGAGGAGCCGCGAAGGCGGCAGCATGTTTTCTTGGGTAAAGAGTGTGTGTTGCAGGAGCATGTGCCAGGCTCCTTCATGCCAGTGTACGTATATTTGTATGTAAACATTTTTAGGAGAAAAAGAGGAATCTGAATGCCTTGTTCCAGAGCCTGAGAATTTGACTTTGTCCAGTCGTGGCTAGGACCCCTCGGCTCCTTGCTTTACACCCTACCCCACCCAGAACCCCGTTCTGGCCCTGACCACCCCTTGCCTTGTAGGTGGGGGGTGGGGGGGGCTCTGCTACTTTCTCAATATGAACTAACATTTTATTCTCTCAAGGTTCACCTGTTCCTGGATTCTCAGATGTTAAGAAAACACACAAAAAAACCCTCATCTCTCACTCAACCAACCTGTACCTTCCCATGGAACCTGTCTGGAAGAGGGCGAATTACCAGGACAGGAAAGGGGTGGGACCCAAGCTTTCCACCTGGCCCCCAGGACCTCCCTCCTTGCGTTCTCCCTGCCATTACTGGCACCACCACTTGGCTGGCCGTGAGAGCACATGGCTCCCTTCAGGCTCTTCTCCAGTCAGAACACAATTTCTTTCATTCCTGCCTAGGCTGAGGTAGTTGAACAAGGCTTTACTAGAAGTTCAGGGATACAACAAGGAAAAAAAAACGACATTACATGCAGCTAGCCAATCTGGCTCACAGAGGCTCTCTCCTGCTCTGGGGCAGCCTGGACCTGTGCCCTCCCCACCCCTCGCCAGCCTCCTAGCATGGGACATCATCTTGGTTCCCACTGCTGAGACCTCCTGCCTGGGCAGCGGCCCCCACATGGTGGAGATCCAGGAGGGTGAAGCAGAAACAGAGAGAAAAGAAAATGTACCCTCTGGCTGTCTAGGAACTGCCTTCAGAGTCCTGGGTCTCTGACTGAGGACTCGTCCAAGTATGACTGAAAAGGAATATAAGGAAGAGCACTCTCTTTAAGGAAATTCTTTCTCTTCCCCACAAAGGTGTGGTCCCAATAGATGCCAATGCTAGGTTTAGACCCCAACACAGGAAGCCTAAATTAATTCCAAAGATAAATAAACAGAAAGCCAAGGGCCATTACTCTGGAGATATGCCCACACCCCTGCTTGATCCCTGGATGGCCAAACTGCTGTGCCCTGTGACACTGGCCTCTGCTTTAGACTGATGCCCCAGAGATGCCCTCCCACATAATCCCCTCCACACCTCCCTCAGGGTGGACAGGTCTTGTCCCCATCCCAGGCTCCCAGTCTCCTTCCCCAAATGAGCTTAAACACCCCATACCTGAGCCATGACCAGAGAGGCTGCACTGAAAGTGTCCAGAAAGACTTGAAGGTATCTAAGAATCTATAGCAAAGGTGAGCCTACACCACATAGAACATGATCCAGGATCAGGTGGACTTTCAAAGCTCTAGCTACCAGTGTCAGCCAGGCCACCACATCCCAGGAGGCCAGGCCCCAAGGAGGAGGACCCAAAGGCTCAGAGGCTGAAGAGGCTCAGCCTGAGCCCTTGCCAGGAAAGGCCCATGGAGTGCTGGAGACAGTGGATTCCCCAGGGATGAAACCCCTACAATGGCAGCTATGTTCTCCTAGCAGGTCCTACTTTCATCACCAGAATGCCTTTTTTTATCCAAAAATGCTAAAGCAGAAACTGTGGGAAGGAAACCTGTGGAAGCCCACTGGATGACTTTTGTTATTGTTTCTAAGCCAGGCATCCCCAGAGGGGTCAGAGCCCACTCGTCCCACCTGCCAGATGGCTCCTTTGAAATAGAAAGGCCTAATTTTATAGGCAGAGGGAGGCTGCAAAGATGGAAAACTCCTGTTTCAGGGACTTTAATACCCTTGCATCTTACAGGATCAAGCTCCTGCCCAGACGGCAGGTCTCAGAGTCCAGAGCTGTGCAGTCTGGACAGGGGCGAGAGTGTCAGCTATGTGGCATGGCGAGGGAGGGAGGCTGGCTCAGGGAGCGGTGACAGCCCCCACCTCCCTCAGACACATCTCTACCTAGTGACTATCACGCTCCTCAAAGGCCCATCATGAGCACTTCACTCTTGGGGTTTGAGTTTATACTCTATAATGCTAATTAATGTCCCTGAGAGGGATAATAACTTAAGCAATTATCAGTAGATACTTTAGGGAAAGTTACTTTAACAGATAATGAGAACTGTCTTGGACAGCTCTGGATATTGTAACAAAATACCACAGACTAAGTGACTTAAACAACAGAAATTTATTTCTCACAGTTCCAGAAGGTAGAAGTCAGAGATCATCACACCAAGATGGTCAGGTCTTAGTGAGGACTCTTCCTGGCTTGCAGAGAGCCTGTGCTTTTTGCTGTGTCTTCTCTTCTGCTGGTGTCTCTTCCTGTTCTTATAAAGACTCTAATCCCATCACAGGGCTCTACCCTCATGACCTAATTACCTTCTAAAGGCCTCACCTACAAATACCATCTCTAGGGCTTCAATGTATGAATTTTGGGGACACACAAATATTCAATCTATAGCATTCCACCCCTGGTCCTCTAGAATTCATGTCCTCATGTACAAACTAAATTCATTCCATTCTAACAACCCCAAAAGTCTTCATTTATTCCAGCATCAACTCTAAAACTCAGGTCCAAAATCTCATCTAAATGTCTTCTAAATAAGATATGGGTGAGACTCCAGGTATGATTGATTCATCCTGAGGCAAAATTTCTCTTTACCTGTGAATCTGTGAATTCAGACAAGCTTCCTGCTTCTAAAATACAGTGATGGGACAGGCAGAGGATAGACAATCTCTTTCCAAAAAGGAGAAATAAGGAAGGGGTGATCCTAGCAAGGCAAACTCCATGAGATCTTATGTCTCAAGAATAGCCCTCTTTGGTTTAATGCTCTGTCTTCTGGACCCACTGGGGTAGGGTTCCCACCTCTGTGGTTCTGCAAAGTGAGGGTCATGTCCACAAGGCTTTGGGTGGCCTGGACCACAAGATTCTACAGGTTGTCCCTGGCCCCACATCTCTGTAGGGTGTTGCTGGTCCCGAGGCTTCATCAAGGGCCGTCTGGCCTGTTGAAATCTGATGACCTTGGAATTGCCTTTAGATCCATCTTCTTTTTCTTGAAGACTAGCTCATGTTTACAATCTAATAGCTCTATGATCCAGTCCTATAGGATCATCTAAGAAGTCCAACAGCTTCCCTTCATTTCATCTTACATTTTTGTCCCCTTTAATTCAAACTGGCATTGTGGTGTAATCTCATCTCTGTTTCTGGCTTCTGTTGAAATAGATGTTTAAGTCTATGAGTCGTACCCATGATCTTTTTATCAAATGGTTATTCAGCCACACTCTTTAAAACAAGATTTCTCATTTTTCATAAAACAAATAGGCTGGAGATTTCCCAAATTTTCAAGTTTGGCTTCTTTTTATGTGAGAATTGTTTTTTAATTTCATCTCTCTTTTTTATATTTTACTGTGAACATTCAGGAGAAACCAAACCACTTTTTCAGTGCTTTGCTTAGAAATCTCCCCAGCTAACTATCCAATTTCACCCCTCACAGGTACTACCTTCCACAAAATATTAGAAGACAGTTCAGCTGAGCTCTTCTTCACTTTATAACAACGATCATGCCTTTTCTCCAGTTTTCAATGGCATGTTCCTCATTTCCATCTGAGACCTCATCAAAGTCACCTTTAATGTGTATATTTCTAGAATGCAACTAAAAATTTCTTCAGTCTCCATACATCACCCAGTTCCAAAGTCACTTCCACATTTTTAGGTATTTGTTGCAGCAGCATCCCACTTCTTGGTACCAAAATATGTCTCAGCTTGGGCTGCCATAACAAAATACCATAGAATGGGTGGCTTAAAAAACAGAAACTTATTTCTCATAGGAGACTGGAAGTCCAAGATCAGTGTGCTAACATGGTTGGTTCCTGATGAGGGCTCTTTTTGTGGCTTGCAGACAGCTGCATTCTTGCTGTGCCTTCACATGGCAGAGAGAGCTCTGGTGTCTCTTCCTCTTCTTATAAGGGTGCTAACCCCACCATGAAGGTCCAATCCTCATGACCTCATCAAAACCTAATTACTTCCCAAAGGCTTCATCTCCAAATAGGGCTCCAACATATTAATAGTGGGGGACACAACTTAGTCAATAGCAAGATTAATGTCCTGCAAGAATGAAGGCATTAACCCAAAGCTCCTGGCCAGAAAAACAAGGCAAACTTCCTATATGTTTACAGTGCCTCATATCCTGCAAATAGTCATATTATATATGATTGTTCAGGTTGTACATTGTACAACCCTAGTGGTTACCTGTGACATTGGAGACCTCATAGTTTTGAAAACTAAATATGATCATTTTATGACAGGTGGCTGTGATGTATCTTGTTCTAAGAAACTCAGTATGTTATGATAAATTTCCAGTAGATGGAAAGTAAAGTATCTTGAAGAAGAGTTCTTTTTCTTGTAATCCACACAAAAGGCACTGTATAAACCAGACCAATCCTCTGCAAAGTCTCCTTTGATATGTAACTCAAAATAACCCTATGAGTAGGCCTTTGGGGTCCATTAACTGGTGAGGAAATTGAAATGGGCAGGACTAAAGTCATCCAGTTGGTAGGTAAGAAACTAGCCAACCTGTGATGCGAGCCCAAGACTGAGCCACTTTCTCACTGCATTCTGGCCACTGTAGACATGGTCGTGTGTCTGGTTTCTTTGCCCTCTATGAAGATATTTCTACTAGTGGTCCCCCTTCAGGAGAAGCTGTGGAGGGACTAACCTCTCCACATCTTGCTTCTGCCAGGCCCCTCAGGGAGCTTCAGCTCCTCCTGGT
Organism: Macrotus californicus; assembly: GCA_007922815.1. Lineage (NCBI taxonomy): Eukaryota > Metazoa > Chordata > Mammalia > Chiroptera > Phyllostomidae > Macrotus > Macrotus californicus. The sequence continues at coordinate 59,500 of VMDR010002086.1, read as the reverse complement.
CACATAAGGGCTAACTGGTTCAGGATGGCGGGCTAAGAACTGGCATCCACAATCCCAACTCACCATGATGATCAATCCCAGAAGGGAAAAAGACCTTTTTGGAACTTAGTTTATTGGAGTTTGGAAGCTGGGGCAAGACAGATGGGAGAACCCCAGAATGGTTTCTCAAGCGAAGTCTTCCTAAAACACCTGCAGGGAGGTACACTGAACAATGAATAGGGACTGCTATCTCAAACCTGGTTGGGCAATCCTTGGGTCCTCTTTTAAAGTAATTATTAATTACTTTATTAGATAATTAATTAAATGCGGACTTGAAGGGCTTGGAACTTCAATCAATGGAACCTGTGAATGAATAGTTCATTTAAAAAAATTGATCTGTGTGTATATATATACACACACATACAGATTTAAGTGTACAGCTGGATGAATTCTCATCTATGGATCCACCTGTGTAACCAATTCTTCAGCACCTCTCCCAAGACTTTTTGGTGCCCCTTCCCAGTCTCTGTCCCACCCTGGAGTTAATTGCTATTCTGATCCCTCCAAGGTTAGCTTTGCCTATTCTTGAACTTCATTAAGTGGACTCAGAGAGTATAGTTTTTCTTGGGTCTTCTTCTTTCATTCAATAAGAAATCTGTGAGATTCACCCATGTTGTTTCATGTAACAATAGTTTGTTCACTTTCAGTGTTGGGTAGTATTCCATAAATTGCTATGTGTAAATATTCCATAACTTAATTTATCTATCCATTCTATTGTTGATAGACCTTGGCTTGTCCCTAGTTTGGGGCCATTATGACCAACATTGCTGGAAACATTCTTATGCATGCTGTTTGGTGGACAGAAGCCCTCATTTCTCTAGGATAAATACCTAGTAGTAGAATTGCTGGGGATTAGGGAAGCTTCCACAGTATAGTTAGATTATTTTGAGGGGTGGGTCAAAGAAACTTGTTTACCACTCAATGACCTTGGGTCACTCACTTTCCCTTTTTGGGCCTCAGCATTCTTAATCTGTAAAATGGGGTAAAGAACACATCCCTCAGTCGTCAATGTATGACCTAAAAGAGAGAATACTTACTAAGCACCTTGTGTGGTGCCTAGCACACTTAAGAAAATAATAGCCCCTGTCTAATCCTCCCCCAACCCCATTTCTAATTAACGTTAGTCCAGCCTCCCCTCAGGAAAAGAGTGGCTTAAAATTCATACCAGTGCTCATCATGCATAAGGTAGGTGAGGTGTGTCGATGAGGTCTGACTACAAAGCTGTCCCTTATGCTAGAGTGATTCTTTGCTCTGTGGTGGACATGTATGGGTTTTTTTTTTGTTTTTTTTTCCTGTCTGGAACAGTGTCCTCATCTTCTGGAAATGCTTCTGTGAACCGTGTATTTCTGGTGGGAACTCTTAATCATGGACCTCATTCCTGCCCCACACTCCAAAATCCAGCCACAACTATTAATTTATGATTGATCACATAACATAGGTTTAACCAATCAGAAACCTTCCCTAGAATTTTTCAAGCAAGGTCTCAGAAGATAGAGCCCTTTCCTCTCTAGTCACCTGACATCTTAAGGTAGTATTCCTACCTTCCACCTACAATGTGAAGAAAAGATCAGTGAGATTAGAGTTTACATGGAGAAAAACTGGGACGCAGAGGAGAGAGAGGGTAGGAGACAGAGCTGCTGACAGTCAGGTCTTTGGTTTCAGGTACTCCTGAGGCTAGCCTCCTAAGTTATTTGGGTTATTTATTTGAGACAATAGACCCCCCACCCTTTTTAACCTATGTTGAGTTAGGTTGCTGTCACTTGAGCCCGTGATAGTCCTGACAGATATACCCTATATGAAGGTTTCAGACCAAAGGCCCTTGTGGGTCTCTACCTAGTCTTCATCAGACTATCTCCACCTGGCCCTTCTCTTCGCCCCAAAATGTCACAAGCATGCTTTCTGCTTACAGAGCCAAGGCCAGTGGTCACTTATTAGGCACTCACCTCATGCCCCAGCCCTGGAGTGGGCTCTGGGTGCATAGAAAACAAGCGGATGGCCTGCTCCCCTGGCCTTGAGCTTTGTAGCATCTTTGCACAATTTCTCATAATTGCTCTCTGACTTATGCTTCTTTCCTTGGCATGGTATTGACAAGTGGAAGATTTGATAGGTTCTCTCTAGGTCATCTATTTAAGGTATCTTTTGTTAATATAGGAAATAATATTCAGTTTATAAGTGATCAAACTCCAGCCACATTTTATTTTCAGCAATGCACCCAGAGACTCAAGTACCTGCTCTGACCTGAATTGAGGAGTAGATTTGTTGGGCCCAGGAAGATGGGCCCTGCTTGACTGCTGCCTTCTTAGGTAGTTTCTGGAAACTAAAATCGTGTTACCAGCAGCATTTACCAGGGGCAGGTATGTAGTCAGAGAGTGAGAGAACTTGACTCTGAAGCCAAAGACCAAATAGAATTTTAAGGAAGGATGGAGGAGAGTTCTGTCCATTCCTGTCCTGTGCGTGAGGGACGACACCCTGATGGTCCATTAATCCAGCTGCCTGACATGTCCCCTGCAGAGGGATGCCTGGACACTGGCTATGATAGTTGGCATCATTTGGCTGCAACCTTTACCTCTCCCTGTGTTCATACCCTCTGCCATGTCACTTTGTTGGGTGTTCTTACCTGGGTGAAGTGATATCTATCCCTTGACTCTGGGCTTGTCATGTGACCATCTATGTCCAATTAGATATTTGTAGGTGAGACACAACTGAGGCTTTCAAAAGCACTCTGGAACCTCTGCCCTCCATGAGAACATCCCCAGGCCAGTCTGACAGAGGAGGAGACACATGTAGAGCAGAACCAAATCATCCCAGTACTCCTAGCCAAGGCCAGCCTCCATCAGCCAGCTCACCTTCAGACATGTGAATGAATTCAGCTGAGGCCAGAAGAACCACATAGCTTAGCCCAGTCTAAATTTGGAGCCACTATTTAAATGTTCACGGTTTAAAGTCACTGAGTTTGGGGGCAGTTTGTTGGGCGGCATTCCTTGGGGCAATACCTGATCAACGCACCAGCTATAATAAAGAGATTGTCACACATGTGCAGATGAAAAGGTGGATGAGAACGCTGAACCACTACAAGATCTGAATTAGTTAAGATATTTGAAGCAAAGAGTTTTTTAGAATTGCTTCCTAGGGTCCATAGTAACTGAAGTAAGTGTTAATCGGTTACTATTAGGTTGAGGGAGGTACTTAACAAAAAGATAAAATTCTGTTGTGATTGACTTATTGATTAGCAGAGAGAGCTGCTAAATGTTATAGAAAACAATTCTTATTGTTAGCCATGTGAAATCCTCTTCTGGCAATGGATACAAACCCACGTTTTCTCTTTTTTGTAAAAATCTTTATCTTTTGTTTCCTTTTGTTCTTTAAACTCTTACTCCTCCATTTCTAGAGGCCCCTCTCCTCCTCAGGTACCCAGTGCCCCAAGGCTGTCTTGGGTACCTTTGATGAGAAAAGAAATAGTTTGGTAAACTAACTCCAGTTAAAATGTGGGCACTGGAATAGGCATGGGAACTTTAGGCAAACTTTTCTTCCAAAACAGTTCCAGTAGGAGAGGAAAAGTAGACCTACATCACCTGGAAAGGCCCAAATGTGGCTATGGTGGCATGTCCTTGAAGATTTATATTTAATCTAATAAATCCATGTGAAAAGTGCCAGTGATTCTGGAGTGGTCGTGTCCCCCGCAGCTTTTCAGGAGCAAATACAAATCTTTTCTGTGAAACACACTGATCTCAAAGAGTTCTCACAGATAAGATTGTGAACAACATGAGCTCTCAGTTTAAAAATCTCCAAAACACAAGGAAACAAGCAACCGTGAGCAAGTGTTATCAGAAAAGACAAATTAAAGGTCAGATCTATCAAAATAGAAACTGTCATAATAATCAGATACCCAGTATAAAAATAACATGTTTAATATGTTTAAAGAATTAAAAGGGAATTGAAAGTATGGTAAAGCAATGAAGAGCTACCAAAATTGACAATTTGCAAAACAACTAAATATAATTTCCATGAATAAAAAAAATAATTGAAATAAAAACTCAGTAGAAGAGGCAAATAACAAATTTTGGCATTGCTGGAGCAAGAATTTGCAAATTAGAAAATAGATTGGATTCAACCCCAACACCTCATAAGCTGAGTCCTTGGCATGAAAAAACCAAATCTTGGTTTCTGGGAGGGCAGGTGGCAGTTGACTCAGCCCTGTAGTGTCTTGTCCCCTGCAGTGAAATGGGCAGGTGGAAAAGCATTGGCCATTCTATTTCTTTACGGAAGGCAGGGGTTGTGGGGACAGCGAAGCTGGGGGAGGTCTGGTCTCGAAGACAGAATCTGACGGGAATCTGACATCTGGGAAAGACTTGATGGGGACAACTTGCCTCTGCTCCCCATTGCCCAAGTAGGGCCAGAACATCACTTTCGAAGAAGCCCACTTGGCTTGTGAGGTCACGCTGACTGCCACCTAGGAACTTGCTGAGGCCTCAGCTGCTCCCACCTGGGACTCTACATGGGTTATTTGGGCTTCCTCACAACATGGCAGTTGAATCTTCAGAGAGAAGGCAGGAGGGAATGACACTTTGTTACCTAGCTTCTGATGGTGTCACTTACTCTGTTGGTCAAGGCAATCATTGAGATCTGCTTGGGTTCAAGAAGGAGGGGGAGGGGGAAGATTCTAGAGGAGCGCGTGGGATAAGGGATATTGTTGCATCATCTTCGGAAAATACAATCTGCCTCAGGTGATACCAATCCAGGTAATTGCAACCCAGGATCAGGTGATAGTTGGAGACCTAGTCAGGCAGCAAATCAAGCTGTCATTGCTAGGCTGGGGTTTAGTGGCAGAATTACAGCCCCTGAGGGGGGGCAGTTTGCAAGAGTGGGACCAAACCTTAGAGTTTATGAGCAGATGGTGTAACACAAAAGTGGTTAAGAGCAGAGATTCTAGAGCCACATTCCCTGTGTTTTAATGCTGGCTTCACCAAGTAGTGGTTTAGCAGTAGCAGTTCACCTTGGGCAAGGGACTTACTTGCCTCAGTTTTCTCATCTATTAAGTGGGATAACAACAGTGCAGCCATATCTTGGCACCCATCAGCTTCAGAACTCATCAAACCCTGCACTTGTCGCGTTTTGACGGGAAAAAGTGTTTCAGCACTCAGCACTTGCTCAGAACTTGTATGAGCTTCGACGCTGTCCCACAAGGGAAAATGCTTCATTGTCTGGTACTCACTGGTTTCCACACTTGTCACGAGTTCCGGCACGAAATAACGAGTGCCGGGGTGCCACTGTGCTTATTGCATAGGTTCGTTGTGAGGGTTCCATGAGTGAATATAGGTAAAGAACTCAGAACAGTGCCTGGCTCACGGTGAGTGCTATGTCAGGATAAGCTAATAGTGTTAATAGGCTGTTTCGCAGAAAAGCACTAGGAACAAAACAGGGAACAAAACTGCCAAGTGGTGTGTATCGAAGCGCCGAACTGAGGCAAACTTCTTGGAGTACTGAGAGCTTCTAGTAATGAGAAAGATGCTCCTGAGGAAGGGGGGACACACGGGCCTCAGGGAGGTGGGGCCTGAGGCAGGTGGATCCTTGGTGCAGGGAAGAAGGGTCCTTGGAGCAGAGAGAGGGGTCTCTGAGCCCTGGCCTGGAGGTCCTGCTGGGCTCAGAGGCAAAACCAAACTCAAACACCATAAAATTCTCTGCAGTGTTGTTGGAGCTATAAAAGTAGCGAGGAGTCCTGAGGCTACTTAGAAATACAACAACTGTTTTCTCCTTAATGAGCCACATAAGCAGCATTTAATTAAAACTGCAGGAGCCTCCCAAGCACATGGGCAGCAGGGGTGGGGTGGGCCTTGGTCGCAGGCATTTGTTTGTCAGGGCTGGAGGGATGACCCTCAGAGGCTGGGCACAGCCCCACTCCCCAACTCCAGCTCCTCTCCTGCGAGGCCACACATCAGCCTCCAGGTTCCCCTCATCCTCAATCTTCACCCTCATCATTATGGTGAAGTGTCACACCGCCTACTCAGATATCTGTGGGGCAGCATAGGACAAGGTTTCTTGCCTCTCTGGGCCTCAGTTTCCCATCTGGCAAATGAAACCATGAGTCCTCCTTCATAGGGTTGTTGTTAGAGCAAAAAAGATACGTGCTGGAGGCACCCGATTCTCATCCCCTCACACCCCTGGGACATTCCAGAATGTTGAGACCAGTCCTGATACCTTGAGGGTTTCAGGCTCTGTTTTCCAAGTCATGTCCTCTGAGGTGCTTGTTGAAATGGGGCTCCAAAGTCAAATAAGTTTGGGAAACCCTGTGTGCTCCATACACTCCTCTCTGGCAGGGTGGCCATGTACGTGGGTGCTTTAAGGCAGGGGTCCCTAACCTGCGGACCACGGACTGGTACTGGTCTGGGCCTGTTGGGATCTGTGCCGCTCAGCAGGAGGTGAGCTTGAATGTAACGCACGTGAATTATCCTGAGCCAATCACCCTCCCCGGCCACCCTGTCCGTGGAAAAATTGTCTTCAACGAAACCAGTCCCTGGTGCCAAAAAGGTTGGGGACCACTGTTTTAAAGGTTTTGAGAAGTTCTGGTATGAAGAATTCTGCTTGTTTAACCCAGAGTTTCCTAAGGTTTCTCACTATGGAAACCCTGTTTGTTTCACATGAATTTTTCTTTATTTTTAATTAAAATTTCAGTGGTGACATTCATAAGATTACATAGATTTCAAATGCAGATTTCTATGGTACATGATCGGTATGTTGCATTGTGTGCCCACCACCCAAAGTCAAATCATCTTCAAATTTTTCTTTATTTTTTTCACCCACTGCTGGCATCGTGGGGGATGGTCTCTGGAAAACTCTGGGGTGCAGGAATCGAGTACAATATTGCTTAACTCTCTAAACTCGTTTCTCATCTGAAAAGTAAGGGTAAGAAACACACACCTTCCAGGTTGCCATGAAGATTAGAGGTAGTGCACCCAAGACACCTAGCCCAGGGCCTGGCACGCAGGGCAGGCAGGAAGTCGACACTACTGTGACTTAGGCCAACACTCAGACTCAGGGACTGACACCGAGGGATTCCGCACAGCCAGGCTGGGGATGTAACAACCTGTCTGGAGCGTGTGTACTGCAAGCTGCTCCTTCACGTGCATCTTAGCTTTGGAAGAGGACAGCTGTGAGCTGGCTGGCTTGCTGCCAGCCCCGGATTCTACAGAAAAGGGACCTACTCAGACCCCCATCCCGTTACCCCCTGGGCAGTAGATGCAGAACAGTTCCTGGTGGCAAAACTGCCAAGACCCTCTGTTTGGGGATCTTCCCTGAGTGCCCACTGGAAAGGGCAAGCTGGCTCCCTCCTCTTGGAGGCCAGGACACCCCACTGTCCCTCCTCATCAGGAGAATTTATTACCTCCCGGACTCATTCCAGCAGGGCAGAATTACAGCGTTTCTAATTTGCCTGACATTTTGCTCCCCGATAACACGTGAACAGATGCCACGTAGTTCTCTCTGAGGACTCCCAGGTAGGGAGGGTGGAGTGTCCTCAGTGAGGTTCTTTGCTTTTCTCTGGAAGGAAAAAATCCATTTCACATTGCTCTGTGATTCCAGGGGAGGGGGTGCCAGTGCCACCTGTGTCTTGACTTTCATCTCCAAATGGGGCAAATAATGCTCACCTAGGAGGGTCACCTGGCCAAGCCGGTAAGAGACTACATCCAATAACACCTGGTACCTCATCAGAGCTCAATAAATAGCAACTACTTTTATGGCTAGTAAGAGTCAGACACGCGTTTGTACCTACGTTCTTGTTTATTCCATAGAACAACCCTTTTTGGTACACTTTTCCTTTTTCTTATTTTACACACCAGAAGTACCGGAAAATATTCTCATCATAGCAGAGTCAAACTCTTCTTCAATATTTGGAGTACAATACAAACGTTTTTCCTTAACTCCCTCAATGTGCACCCCACCCCACCCCCACTCTCCCACACAACATATTCCGCAGAGGTAAGTCCTGGCAAAACTTTGGCATTTATCTGTGCAGACTTTATAAAATAGACTTCTGTTTTACCAACAAGCCCCTGTAGCTGTGAACTTCAGTTCCACGTCAGAGAGCATCAGGTGAAGATCACGCTTTCAATAGGCTGACTGGGGAGTGGGTAGACGCTACTGTTCCTCTCAGGCAGCGTCTGGTTCCAGACCAACTCCCAATGTGCTCACGGCAGTGAGCATGATTAAAACAGCCTCCAGAAAGTGGTTTGGCAGCACTTCGCAAATGATCACTATTAAGGCCTGGGAAGTCGTAGAGGTGTATGTGTGTGATTCTCCGGCTCACTTGTCTACTAAATGCTCGTAGCCTGTCGTAAGCTCCCATCCAGTCATGTGACTAAGATCCCAAGGGACACAACCCTTCAGGCCATTTTCTGCCATAATATTAAAGCCTGAAATACCTACTATCTGGTGCTTTACATAAAACATTTGCTGACCTCTGATATAAATACTTCCCATTTAGGGTTGATATAAATGAATTAATATATGTATAGTTCTTAGAATAGTCCCTGATCAATACAGGGTGGGGCAAAAGTAGGTTTACAGTTGTTCAAATGAAAAATAATAGAATAATTAATAAATAATAATACAAAAATAAGGTCTGTGTTTCACATACCCACAACTGTAAATCTACTTTTGCTCTACCCTGTACATGTAGGTAGATGAAGATATAGATGCATATCAGCAACATGAAATTACCAGCTATTTTTAAAAAATTTTATTTATTTAATCTGGAGAGAGAGAAGAAGGGGGAGAGGGGGAAAGAGAGAGAGAGAGATTTGTTGTTTCACCCATCTATGCATTCATTTGTTGATTCTTGTATGTGCCCTGACCAGGAACTGAACCTGCAACCTTGTCGTACTGAGAAAATGCTCTATCCAGCTGAGCTACCTGGCCAGGGCAGCCAGTTATTGTTTAATATCAGCCTTCCCTCCACCAGCTTGTCCAACAGAGCTTTCTGCAATGATGGAAATGTGCTATACTATGTCTGCACCATCTGATGCAGTAGCCACCACTCACATGTGACTATGGAGCATCTCTGTGGCCAGGGTGACTAAGGAATTGAATTTTCTGTTATAGTTAATTATAATTAATTTCAGTTTTAATTTAAAATGACACATGGGACTAGTGGCTACCGTATTGGAAAGTGTTGCTCTAAACACGTGCCCCGTGAAAAGATGTACATCTGGCATCAGGTGAGCACTCAATAAGCGTCAGCTGTGCTTGAGCTCTACCTTCTCTTCTCTTCTCCCAGCCTCTCCTCTCTCCCCTCTCATGGCCTCATGCTTTTCCTTTGCTCTTTGACCTACTTTCTCTCCTCAGGGCACATCTTCTCTCTAGCCTCTTGTGTCCCCCATTCCTACCCTGCCCGGACCCTCATCAGACAGTGTCCATTGGCATCCAGGCCTCACCCTCAGCCAACTTATCTGTTGCTGTAAATCAGCCCCGATAATTCGCCATCTGGTCCAGGCCCTTAGCAGAGAGCAGAGGGAGCCAGGCCAGGCAGATCCTGGCTGGAGGCAAGGAGAGTAACCAGGCTCTTGAGGCAGCAGCCAGGGATGCTCCATCATTTCTGTGGCTGGTGCCAGGAGGCTCTGCCAGGCCTGAATGAGGCTGCTGATCACAGAGGAAACAGGGGCGTGGAGGGTGGAGAGTGGCTGGCGTCCTGGCTGCGGGTGCCGCAAGCCAGCGGCAGATGGGTGACATGGAGGCAGTATCAAGGGGAGGGCTGCTGGGCAGCGTCCCGGCGCTATGCTCCTTACTTAAGAGCCTGCTTGTTACCATCACTGCAGCTGCGGGGCCCTCATCCACTGCAGGAAGGGGCATCAGGGAGGTGTTGTTTGAGAGTGAAGTTCCCACCCGGTGACAGCCGGTGCCAGGCCACCTTGCAGCTGCCAGCCCTGCCCTCACACAGAGCCCTCAGCAATAGGGCACCACTGCCCCCTCCTGGGAGGCCAGAGTAGCCTGAGAGGCCTGGGCTTCAGCAGGAGCACCAGGTTAGGAGGACACACGGGGGCTAGAGCTCCGAGCTGACATTTATGTAATTTTTGATTAATAAGTGAATAAATACTGAATTCTTCCATTCTTTTATGGAAAAAGCAAGTGTAACAACTCAGGAAACTGGACGTCCAGGCCTGACTTGGCCTCTCAGAACTAGCCATGACAAGTCACTTGCCTTCTTCTGGACAATGAAGGGTTTGGACTGAACTGATGGTAGCTCCCTTACCCCTCGATGGGTGACTTGGAACTACATTCCACCCACTCTTCAGAAGGTCCCCTGCAGATGAACCTCAGTTGCCCACCATGAGAACTAGGATGGTATCTCAGCCCAAGGACTTCCTTCCCTTCCCTGTCTCATTTTGCCAGCTCCCTTATCTTCACTTGAACCCTTGTCTCAGGGTCAGCTTTTAGGGAAGCCTAGACTAAAACAGCAACCGTGAGACTTTCCTCCCAAGCTATCTAGAGAGGCTGGGAGATGATGCCTTGTCCACTGGGATGGGTTTGATTCAGCCCCACCAGGAGGCTGGAGGAAACTGAATCATTGCTCGGGACTTGAAACTGAACCAAATTCCTGGGATGGATAATCGCTGGGTCGGGGTGTGCAGATGGCAGGAACCCCACACTGCTCAGCATCCTGGTGTCCCAAGCAGACACAGGGGCAGCCGTGGAGACTCATATTTCTTTTTTCTCATCAATTCCCTTCTTTGGATTCATCCGTGGGTGAAATCACCCACTGGCCAGAAGAGGGGAACAAACACACCAATATATATTCTTCTCAGTATAGCCAGTGCTCAGTTATTGATGACATCCGATGATGCTCTCTGCACCTGTACCAGGGGCTTCTCCTTTTCTCAAAGGGACATAAAAGTAGAGGGAAAAATTGAGCAACTCATGGTTATTTTCCATCTCTCTTCATCCATTTGGTCTCGGTGAAAAAGCCCAATATTCAGCCTAAATTGTCCCAAAGATCAGGGCCACTTGGAGCCAGTCATGAGTTAGAAGCAACACAGGAAGTGTGGTGAGGGCAGGGAAAGAAGCCAGTTACTCTACAAAGAAAGAGAAAATGGGGCCGTATATGTGTGACAGACAGAGCGGGCTGGCTGCCTCAGCCCTCATTTCAACCCCTTTCCTTCCACCCAGAGTCACTAAGTCACAACCCTTCTAGTCAGTGAGTTGTAGTAGATGTGTGCTGGAGGAATCCTGGGGCCAGCTTTTGTTGACCTGATAAAGGCACTGCCCCTTTTCGCTCTATCATGCTTCTACTGTCTTCCTGCTGGAAATGCAAATATGATGGCTGGAACTGCAGCAGCCATCCTGTGTTCACAAGGGAAAGACTATGAGAATTTCCGACCTTTGGTGCTGACATCCTTGAGCTTGTACCAGCAGCAGCCTACCTCTGGATTTCTTACTATGGAAGGAAAATAAACCGCTCTCTTTTTTGGACATTGAAGTAGGGTTTTCTGATTATTGCTCCCCAGACATTCCTAACTGATAAAGTGGCCCATGCTTTCTTGCCCTCTCTTGACTTACTCATGTGTAGATTTCTTGAGTGCTCAGCCTCTCAGCCCACCTTTTATTGCAGCGTTGTTATGGAAGTCAGTTACTAACATGACCTCTGACAGCACCTTTCCTGGGCCGTTCCACCTCTCCCCCTGCCCTCCTCCCTCAGTGGCTGCCTGCAGGAACCTGCCCAGCCATGCAAACATAGGCATGGCTTTAGAAATGCAAAGATGTCAACACTGCTATGGCATGAGGCAGCCATCTCTTCACGGTGACCAGAAACCAGAGGATAAATACTGCCCTATTACCCTGCCCCACTGCCCACTTTGAGTAGACATTTCTGAAGCACTCAGGGCTCCTGGTGTGATGGTAATGCACACTTGCAAAGGCTTGCTCTTTCCTATTGTGTTAATGCTTTTCATTTCATAAAATACATTACTCAAATCCAAGAGCCGGTGTCAGACTTTGCTTTGGAAGGGGGGAGGTGAACACAGGCTAAGACATTTTTAGATCACTGGGTGAACAGCTTGCTCACCTTCTCTGGGTATCAATTCTCCCATCTGTACAGTAGATAGACATTGGACCCCGTGCTCTCTGGGGTCCTTCCCTCTGGGCACCCCTGTTCCCCATCCTTGCCCCTCTATGCCACTATGTCTGCCCCAATGGAAGGTCCCCCAGGCAGGGCCTACAGCTGCCTCTGCTTGTCCATGGGGGACGCAGTCCAGCATCTCACACACAGTCAGTGCAGGAGGGAAGAGGACAGCCAGAAGAAAGTGTTAATTACAAAGTGAAGCAACCAGAGAGAAAAAAACCAAAAACCTCCGGCTGGAATGTAAATCATGTGAAGGGGGGGAAGATGGAGGTTGCCAGGCGGGTGCTGATCCCATTAAATGAGAATGAGCGGGAGTCGTGTGAACCATCCAGGGGTAGGGGTCAAGCACACAGCCCGGTGCTAATTAGCTGCAGCGGCTTTTGTCACAGGTCACCAAGAGCAGAAAACACTCAGTCCTACCAGGGCATTGCTGAGGGAGCTGGGAGTGAGGGGAGGGAGGAGAGGAGATGGCTGAAGGGCTGGGGAACAGGCAGGAGCACAAGGCTGGGCTCCGTGGCTGACGCTGAGCTGTCCAATCCTTTGAAAGTCACCCCACTCTCTAGCTCTGCTCCTGTGGGCTGCTCAGAAGAGATTCCACAAGCCCTCCCTGAGCACCCACATGCACCAGGCTCCACAGTAGAGAGGACAAAGTCCCTGACCTCACAGAGGTCGCAATCCAGTGTGGAAAGAGTTTCCAGTTGGGCTAAGCAGCAGACTATGGAGCACTCACCACTGGGTGAAACTTAAAGAATGGTTTCCGGGAAAAGTGTCCTGAAATCTGGGAGATGTAACCCACACAAGTAAAATAAGGGTGGCCAGGGATAGGGGAAAGCATACCTGGCAGAGGGGACAGTGTACGCAAAGGCCAGGAGACAAGTAAGAAGATGGCAGTTTCAAGAGCCCCAAGTCCCCCTGGAGAACTGTCCTTAGGCTAGCTGCAGCAAGCCACTGCTCTCTGGGGCATGTACCTCTAGAAGGTCCTCACCTATGGTCATGGCTTCTGCCTCCCCTTCACCTCTGGGTCTCTGCAATATAGTAGAATTGAGTGGCACAGGGTGTGGTGCAAGCTGTGTGCTTGGACCCTGGGCCTCCAGCTTAGGGTTCTATTCTGCCCTCTCAAGCCGGGACCAAAAGGATAGATGTTAGGTCCCCTCTCCAGAGATCAAGTGAAAATGAAGATGTGTCATTCATTTATTTATTCAACAAACACTAAATGCCCAATCTATAATAGCCTCCACGCTGGGTGAAAGAACCGCAAAGATAGCTAAGTTTTTCCAGATCCCTGCTCTCCCTGAGTACTCAGCAGTCAGGAGATATATACAAAAATAACTAAAGAAAATCCCCCAAAACAGACACTTAAAAATGGTACTGTATTTCTGCCTCACATGAATCAACTACAGAAGTATGCAGCCAAGGTCTGGTATGATGTCTCCATACTTATGTAAGACCCATCCTTTTATCTTATTCCTTTACTCTACTCAACACACAGTTTCACTGTGCGATCCAATATGGCTGCTGGAGCTCCAGCCATCTCATCTACATTCCAGCCATCAGAGTAGAGGAAATGAGAAAAAGAAGGGCATTTCTCACTTTAAGGATACTTTCAAAGAGTTGTCTACACTGCATCACTTTATGTCCTATTTGTTAGAATTGAGTCAAATAGCCATACCTACTCACAAGGCAGGATGAGAGTCTAGACTATTCCAGGAGGCTATGTGCCTAGGAAACAATGATGGATCCTATCTCTAAGGAAGATGGAGGACAGAGATATTGAGGACATTTTCAGACTCTGCCACAAATCAAAATTCCTCTTGGCCAAAGACCAATTCTAGACCTCTTGGCCAAAGCAGAATTCTGAGGTAGAAATTTTCACCATTTCATCTGTTCTAGGTCAAGAGGACTCTGATATGTGACCTCAATCACAGATTGCTGCTAGGAACTAGAAGACTGGATATTTTAGGCTCTGGATTCCAAAGCAGACTCCATAGCCCAATCTGCTTTTTCTCTTTCTCCATCTCAAATATTACTTCCCAATAAACCGTTTGCATTCCTCTTTCTCAGCCTCTGCCTGTCAGAGGGTCTGGCCATCCAGGGAGTGCCACAGACACTGCAACATTTTAATCTGCTCAGTGACCCCCCCCTCCCTCTTCCCCATGCTCTGGGCCTCACACAGGCTTGGAGCAGCTTCCCACGGATTCAGCCCTGTAGCCCTCACCTCTGCCTTCTCCCTGTGTCTCTCACTGCCTTCCCAGGGCTTCTCTGATGCTGCAGAAAGGGCCTCCCATGGGTACCTGCTTGGTGCTCAGGTGCTTGCAATCAGGAAGTGCAGGCCACCCTCTGCCAAAAGGCCGTAGCAGTGAATGATAATTTGTCTCCCTTTCAGGTTCCTGAGACTTCTTGGGATCACGCACCAGTTACCTGCCGTGGTGGCCAATCCCACTATGCAGACTTGGGTGGGCTCTCCTTCTCAGTTCCATTTCCTCTTCTTTCTCCCTCCTGCTCAAGGACCACTTCCCAAGGAAACTGCTTGAAGGCCAACCTTTGTCTCAGATGGCTCTCAGGGCAATTCTGCCAAGACACAGGAAGTGCAGAGAGGCCTTGCTCTCTCTCTGTCCCACCTCCCCTCAGCCATCAGGAATGGCCCAAGGAGTACTTGACCTGAATGCAGAAACCCAGATTCAAATCCTGGTTCTGCTGCTTTCCAGCAGTGAGTCCTGGGCTCAGCCACTATGTGCATCCATCGTTTTGTCTGTCAGTTGGCCTTAGGCATGCTTATACCCAGCTCAGGTACAGCACACCTTCAGGGTGCCACCTTCCTTGTGTCCTCTATGAACTGAGCCATGGAGTGGTCCAGCATGTGCCTGCTTACAGCACAGGATACAGTGAGAAGGTGGGTACATGAAGCATGTGCTGGGCACAGAGTAGGAGCTTAATGGGGTTTACTTTCCTTCCTTCTGCCATTGGTCTCAGGCTCCTCTGAGGTCCAGAGGTCTATATTCCTCGTTCAACTGAGAACCTGATGAGGGCAAGGACTGTATCTCCCTTACTCAACAGAGAACTTCCTGAGATCAGAGCCGTATTTCTCCTCTGACTGGGGCCTCTGAGAGCAGGTGTTGGGAGCTTCCCTGGTCCTTCCTGCACCCCACCATCTGTCCCACCCCCTGCACACCTCTCCCTGGCAATGTTCTAGTCTCGTTTCTTCCCAGATAATGGCTGTTTCTTTCCAGGCCTGCATGTTATCTTCCAGTCTCTGCAGACCCTGCTCTGGCTAAATTCGCTCCCGCTCATCCCTGCTCTCTCTACTGTCCTCTCCCCAACCCCAACCTGTGCATATGAGCGTAAACATGTTTCAT
Source organism: Macrotus californicus (assembly GCA_007922815.1). Taxonomy (NCBI): domain Eukaryota; kingdom Metazoa; phylum Chordata; class Mammalia; order Chiroptera; family Phyllostomidae; genus Macrotus; species Macrotus californicus. The sequence continues at coordinate 44,002 of VMDR010002086.1, read as the reverse complement.
TATGCTAACTGCGAGCTTCTTCTCTGGCGATTAAAAGGAACGCAATGCTGCAAGCAGAGTAATCCTAGTTACCAGGTGGAAATCACTGCTTTTTGGCCTAGAGACAAACAGGGACAGTGTTCTCTTACTCCTGCACAGCTGGGGTGTACAAAACTGGCACAGGCCCCTAGGGAGCTGGGTGGTAGGGCTCTCCGGAGAAGCTGCCTGGTCCCCTCTGGTTCTTCCCCTCCCTCAGCAGACAGTTGCCTGGGGGAGAGAATGACCTTTGCAGGGAAGAAATGAAAACCCCCCACAGGCCAGGTTCATTAACAGGCATCATGACCCAGAACCGCAACCTGTTTCCTGGAACAAAACAGAGGCTGCTGCAGGAATGCATCCTGGCCTGGGGCCTGGCAGGGGAGAGGTTCATGGGGCCAACATCAGGGCAGCAGCCAGCCACCCCTGACCACAGGCTCCTTCCCGCAGACCTGCTGCACCCCACCCCATCCCAGCCGAGAACCTTGCCTTTCCATTGCAATGAAAGCAGTAGCCTCTGGTACTTGGTGTTTCCAAGTCACTTCTCCACTTTTTCATATTCATTTGTCCTTCCTTTATTCTCACCCTCCCTCTTTCTTCCCTGTCTCCCTTCTGTCAGTTTCTGAGCACCAACTTCATGACAGTGCTCAGGCCTGGAGATACACAAGGAACAAAGGAGAGAGGACCCCACCCTCTCGGAGCCTCAATTCTAATAGAAGAGACAGATAGTAAGTAAATGATTATAGAAAATATTAGTAAATATGACTGTGGTATGTTACCAGAGAAAAGTACAGGATACCTTACCTAACCTGAGGTTAAGGCTCGAAGTTACTATGTATCAGGAGTTGTCACAATTCATCCACTTATTTATTCGTTCATTCACTCACTACTTACTGAGCACCTACAATTTGCCAAGTCCTGTCACCTTAGTGGGAAGAAAGCTCACGTCCACGTGGGAGACAGAGTGAACATGCAGACAGTACATGGTTTCAGTAACACCAAAATTCAGGCAATGTGCTGTATTTTAGGTTCTTTATAGACTTTATTCCTTCTAACAATTCTGAGAGTCATTATTCTTCTCAACCCACAGGTGAGGAAAGTATTATCTACAAGAGGCCACAGAATGCGTCTTGAATCTTGGTCCCGCCCAGCATGCTTGGAATAAAGAAAATATAAATTCCAGCAGGCTAAAAGGAAGTCTGAGTGAGCATACTGGTTCTTCATCTGCCTTCCGAGTGACAGTGTCCCCTCAAGTAGTGCCTGGCAAATCATTGCTGAGTGGACAAGAAAGGCCACTCTGGTCTGCACAGCTGCCCAAGCTCACATGCACTTCCATGCTCAGCAGAGACTCCCTTCTTTCCTTGATAGCAACAGTTTTCTGAGGCCTTCAGGGAAATTTATTTTAAATGTAATGATTTCTTTTTACATATGTCTATTGACTTTTCTCCACTTTCCATTGGCATTTTCCAATACCAAGCCAAGAGAACAACCCAGTTACACCAATTCCAAGCAAATAAGGGTGAACGTACTTATTATCACCACTTTCTGCTCCCAGAGCAGGAAGAACATTCCAGTCTGTCAGGGCTCAACCTTGGGGGCAAGCATCACTTTGCAGATGGGACATTCATTCCCTTCCTTCTCCTGCCTGCATGCCTTGCCTTTCAGAGTTCCCTAGTCAGGAGGGAAGGGGAAGCAACCTATGTTCAGAAAGTATCCAGCCATGTAATATGAAAAGCAGACATTTATTGAAAAAGATACAAGAAGCATTGTACGTAGGACAATGACACCTCAGTTCCCTTCAAAGTAGACACCTTGGGACCTCATACGGTTCTTCCAGCATCTCTTTCACTGTTCAAAACACTCTGCAAAATCCTTTGTTGGAATTGCCATCAGCTGCCCTGTCGTATTTTCCTTAATCTCGTTGAGGGTCTGAAATCTCTTCCCTTTCAAAGGTGATTTCAGTTTTCGGAAAAGCTAGAAGTCTCAAGGCATCAAATGTGGGCTGTAGGGGGGCTGAGTCACCTCAGTCACCAATCTTTGTTGATTGCAGCCCACACACGTTCAACATTCTCAGGTGTTATGTTTGTTGCAGGCTTTCCAGAAGGTGGATCACTTTCAGCAGACTCTTGACCATCATTGAAGCATTTGTGTCACACTTTTATTTGTGCAGCACTCATTGCATCATCCCCAAAAGCCTTTTGAATCATCCGAATAGTTTCCATGGAGGAATGTTCAAGCTTAACACAAAATCTGATGCAGATTCATTGCTCTACTCACTCAGTCATTTTGAATGTGATGGCCACACAGCACACATGCTCACTCAGTGACATCCACTGCCCCCACTGACTAGTACAGTGAAGTCGTCATTGTTCACACATGCACACTCCAGTCCACTCTCCTTGGCTGCCAGGTTACATTGATGCTCAAACTGTTCTGGTGATAATAAGAATGGCCAAATTTTTCTGGACAGATCTTGTACACATGACTCAACTCACAGGTGTCTGCTATGCTGCTCAAGGCCAAGGGTGGGGGCAGGGGCAAGATAGGTGGAGCTACTGAGTCAGGTGGGGTCTTTGTCTCATCCTTGAACTTAAATTACACATGGTCAGGCCTGACATTGTCTGTTCTGTATTAGGACGTGGGGAAGCACATAGAATGAGGCTGCAGTAGCTAATCTGTAAACCGGGGACAAGGGAAAGAAGAGACATTGCTCTGTGTACTGGGTGTTTCAGGCCATAATTGCTCACCCCTCTGGATCTACCTGTTTGAATTTCTGAGTGGGTGACAAGAATCTCTGTCCTCTTCTGCCATCTAGAAGGTTGGGGCGGTCATACTGAACACTGTCAGCATCCCACCGTCATCCCTCAAGTGCACACCAGTCAACTTCCAAACATCTGCAAGTGATGTTATTTATTTATTTATGCTGAGGGCATTCCCTGGCCTTTTAAGCTTTTTCTCATGTTCCTGGTGGGCTAGAAGAACTAGGGAATAAAAATACTCAGGAGCAGCTCAACCCATGACTGACTTGAGTAGGTGTGGAAATGCTCCAGCTCCCCATGCCCAGGTGCACAGAAGTCCAAGGTACATGTCCTGCTCTGGCACTAGAGCTCCTGGAATGATTGAGCTCTAGCTGATGACCTGTTCTGCACTGCACAGTGCACTGGCTTCTCCTTGCCCAACGCTTCCCTTGTCCTCTTTCTGAGGTTCCCAAGTCAGCCCTAGATAAACTGCTTGTGTTCAAGCCCTTGACTCAGACCTGTAGTGGGAACTGGACTGAATGGTCGCATCATTAAGTATGTGGATTTAATTCCCATTTCTACCACTTTGACCTTGGGGCAGTGACTTAAGCTCTCCTTCCCTCAGTTTTATCACCTATAAAATGGGCATAATGATAGACCCTAACTCACAGAGTTGTTCTGAAGATTAGGTGAGTGACTATAAGGAAAGCCTGACAATAGGATCTGGTATATGGTAAATACTCAAATGTTATTAAACCATGAACCCCACAAGTTCAGGGGTTTCCAGCTTTGTATGCCCTGTGTGTGTTATTGATTATTTGTGGATGGGGCAGAGTGTAAGGTATCATTTACTGAACTGAATTCTTGTCCTGACTCTGACCCGGGTGTTCCTGACCTTGGCTCCTCCTCTACACACTACACACTCTGTTGTGAGTCTGGGCTCTTGTTCCCCATCTGGCCTGGCACCCATGTCTACAAAGCACTGCTGGGTTTGCTGAAATCAATGGCTGCAGCTAGGCAGGGGAATCTGAGACCCTTCCCAGGGAACCCCCACCCTCTCAAGGCACAAGGACAGGCAAGGCTGGTCAGACCTGAGGGTAACATCTTCATGTCAAATGAGGCCTGTTCTCTGGTTTTCCTCCCCTTCACCCTCGCAGGGGCACCAACAAAAGGCCAAGGGCAGCCTCTCTTAAGACTGCAATTTCTAATTATCCTCTGCTTTTTGAAAAGAGTAAAATACTACATAAATGCAAGTTGTTAATAAAAACTAATCTTGTGGGGGCTGTGCTTGTGGTCTTTGGGGCCTCTCCCTTCCCTTTGCTGAAAGCAGGACACTAGAAAACAGTTTTAGAAGGAAGTGGACCAGGATCCCAGTCCCACCTGTTGCTGATTCACTTGGTGACCTGGGACAAAGCATGTCCTTTAGGGGAGCCTCTGTGTCTTCATGGATAAAATGAGGGTTTTAAAGTTTCCTCCCATCTCTGATTCCAAGGCAGACCTCACCAAGCACTGCAGGCAGGGGGCAGACATTCGATACCCATTATGTGCCTGAGGATTTTCACCCATGGGCTGATAGTTATGCTGCACAAGGACCCTGTTATATACGGATTGCCTCCCTGTTTGCAGATGAGAACACCAAGGTCAGGGGGAAGTTATGTAACTCATCTGATGGCACGAGTTATCAATGGAGTTGGTGTGTGTGCATGCATGTACATGTGTGTGCATGCAGGGTGAAGGGGAGGATAACCAGAGAACAGGACTACTGCATGTGCATGCATGTGTGTATGTTTGTCTATGCACACCCACAAATGTTTATGGATGTGTGTGCTCATTTACATGTATGTGCCTATTGGAGGATAGATGTGTTTGTGTGTTGAGCTGCTGTGCATGGGTGCACGCATGTGGCTTCTGATCAACGTCAGTTTCCTCTGAAGTGCCCTGGATGGCTCACTCTGTCTCCTTCTGCTGCCCCGCCTCCTTCTTTGTTTCCCTCCTTCCTCTGTCTCTAGGCAGAACCACCTGAATTGGTTTTCTTTTGAAACGCAAACAAAGCCCTGCTCTTTCCAAACTCCAAGTGCTTTCACCTGCTTAAAAATCCATAACAATTAACCAGATCTGTTGGAGGAAAGAAAACCCTGGGACCTGCTGAGATGGCTCTACCACAAAAGGTTGTTCTCCTTCCCTGGTTAAAAATTCAGAAGGAGCATTGGCATGTGATATGAGGTGCAGTCTTTTACTAAAGAGATTTAATGGCCCACAATTCAATTTGAACTGAAAGATCCCCCCAATGACTTCTTATAAAGTCTTCCTGAGCACCAAGTCAATATCTATGGGGCTGGTGAGGAGCAACTATCGATTAGCTGTCTCTGCCAATGACCATTACAAGCCAAGGAATTTGGAGGGGAGTCGTGCACTCAGTTACACAGGTAGTGCCTCATAAAATGGGCACGTATTGACCAGCTGCTGTGCCGTCAAGGCCTGGATGGAGGAGGGCTAATGCAGGGCCTGAGACCTAATCAAATTCCTGAGTCCCACTGGGACCAATGAATCCCAGTCCTCTCTCCCGCCAGGGGGCACAGAACAGGGGGCTGGGAGCCATGTTTCTTATCATCTCTAGCCAGAAGATGCTCAGGTGCAAGGTAAGCCCTGATGTTACAACTCTTGAAGTTGCATTGTTCTAACCAGTTAGTTTACAAAAGAGAAGTGACTACGATACCACACTTATCCTTTGGCCACTGATTTGGCAGCCTCAGCCACACAAGAATATAACAGAGATTCCAGAGTAAGTTAAAAGGGCTTCTGGACATTTACAAAGTGCTCATGATAAAGTCATTGCATGAAAATACAAGGAAAGCCCTCACTCAGAACTGATTACTCTTATTTTATACACAATTCTAATAAACTTGATTTTAATGGTCTCACATGACATTTTAGTACTAGGAAACAATAAGATTTAGGGAAACAATAAGATTTAAGTGGGTAAGGGATGTCTCTGCTAAAGGCCGTAACCCTACCAGTGCAAGAAGAGCTAAGATAAAGAAACTAGGAATGGAGTGGGGTGGGCACTGAACTATGGACCTACTCAGGGCCAGGGCACACAGTCCTACACTCTCAAGTCTCTGTGTTAGTTTGTGCTTGGGTTGTCAGCACAAAAGACCATAGACTGGGTGGCTTGAACAGACATTTATTTCCTCATAGTTCTGAAAGCTAGAGTTCAAGATCAGGGTGCCAGAAGGATTGGTTTCCGGTGAGGACTCTTCTTGCTTGTGGATGGCCATCTTCTCACTGTGTTCTCAAAAGACCTTTCCTCTGAGAGAGAGAGAGGAAGTTCCGGTGTCTCCCACTTTTGATAAGGAAATAAGTCCTACCAGGTTAGGGAACAGTGCTTAAGAGCTTGTTAAACTATAATTCTCTCCTTAAATGTCCCTGTTTCCAAATACAGTCACATTGGGTGGTTAGGGTTTCAACATATAAATTATAGGGGGCATAATTCAGTCCATAACAATCCCCCAAAGTCTGCAGTGTTCAGCACAGGACTATATTGATGTTCATGAAGAGTTATCAAGTGCAACTTTTTTTAAAGTATATTTTATTGATTATGCTATTACAGTTGTTCCATTTTTTTCTCTCCTTTATTCCTCTCTGCCCTGCATGACCTCTCCCACCAGCATTCCCCCCCTTTAGTTCATGTCCATGGGTTGTACATATAAATACTTTGGCTTCTACATTTCCTATACTATTCTTAACCTCCCCCTATTTTGGACCTACCATTTGTGTTTCTTATTCCCTGTACCTTTTCCCCCTCTCTCCCCACCCCCGCCCCCCCGATGATAACCCTCCATGTGATCTCCATTTCTGTGATTCAGTTCCTGTTCTAGTTGTTTGCTTAGTTTGTTTTTGTGTTTTTTTTAGGTTCAGTTGTTAATAGCTGTGAGTTTGTTGTCATTTTACTGTTCATAGTTTTTTATCTTCTTTTTCTTAGATAAGTCCCTTTAATATTTCATATAATAAGTGTTTGGTGATGATGTACTCCTCTAACTTGACCTTATCTGGGAAGCACTTTATCTGCCCTTCCATTCTAAATGGTAGCTTTGCTGGATAGAGTAATCTTGGATGTAGGTCCTTGCCTTTCATGACTTTGAATGCTTCTTTCCAGCCCCTTCTTGCCTGTACAGTTTCTTTTAAGAAATCAGCTGATACTCTTATGGGGACTCCTTTGTAGGTAACTGCTTCCCTTTCTCTTGCTGTTTTTAAGATTCTCTCCTTCTCTTTGATCTTGGGTAATGTAATTATTATGTGCCTTGGTGTGGGCTTCCTTGGGTCCAACTTCTTTGGGACTCTGAGCTTCCTGGACTTCCTGGAATTCTATTTCCTTTGCCAGATTGGGGAAGTTCTCCTTCATTATTTTTTCAAATAAGTTTTCAATTTCTTGCTCTTTCTCTTCTCCTTCTGGCTCCCCTATGATTTGGATGACGGAACGTTTAAAGTTGTCCCGGAAGTTCCTAAGCCTCTTCTCATTTTTTTTGAATTCTTGTTTCTTCATTTTGTTCCAGTTGAATGTTTATTTATTCCTTCTGTTCCAAATTGTTAATTTGAGTTCCGATTTCCTTCCTGTCACTGTTGGTTTCCTGTATAATTTTCTTTATTTCACTTTGCATAGCCTTCACTTTTTCCTCTATTTTGCGACCATATTCAACTATTTCTGTGAGCATCCTGATTACCAGTAGTTTAAACTGTGCATTTGATAAGTTGGCTCTCTCTTTGTCACTTAGTTCGTTTTCTTTTTTTGGAGTTTTGATCTGTTCTTTCATTCAGGCCATATTTTTTTTTGTCTCAGCTCACCTGTTATGTTGTAGGTATTCACCAGGGTGGGGCAACTTACATAGCTGCATTGTGGTGCTGTATGTGGGTGAGGGGTCAGAGAGGGAACAATGTGGCTTGCTCTGCTCTCAGCCGGTTTTCAGTCACTTCCCCCATTTCCCATAAGCAAATTTGGCCTTTCTGGTGCTGATTCCCCCGGTGCGCAAGTTTGTATACAATCTAGGACCCTGTGGGTCTTCCCAGTGAACTCTCCTGTGAGGCTAGGAGTTTCTTCCGACACTGCAACCCCCACAGTTTTTACAGCCAGAGGTTTTGAGGATTTATTTCCCAGCACTGGAACCCTGAGTTACACAGTCTGTGTCACTTCCCAGTTGTTCCTCCTGGTTTATCTGCACACAAACATGGGACTGTCAGCCACCATCTCTCCTGCTGGGTCCTCCAGCTGTCGCCTTGCTACCTGTCCTCTCCTCCCTGGCTACCTGTCTCCGCCCCTCCTACCAGTCTAGATGAATGTTTCTTCTTTAACTCCTTGGTTGTTGGACTTCCATACAGTTTGATTTTCTGGGCGTCCTGGTTGTTTTTTGTTTTTAAATTTGTTGTCCTTCTTTTGGTTGTGCGAGGAGGCAAAGTGTATCTACCTACACCTCCATCTTGGCCAGAAGTTCTCAAGAGCAACTTTTTAATCATGTGTAGTTAACTTCTCTTTAAGGTAGCAAGGAAATAAGGGATGCATTTTACAATAAAAAGATTGGCCTTCAAAAGGAAAAGAATATTTGCTATACAAAAACAATATCACTCTTGTCAAATGTAGTGTATTTTTAGAGTCCTGACAGCTATTAAGAAATGTCACTGTCAAATTAGGATCATTTACAAATGGGTTAATAACGGGCTCTTCACAAAGCTGTGGGCAGAAAAACAAAACCATAAGTGGGAGCACTATAGCCCAGGCTGGTGAGGGTGCAGATATTCCTCCCCTAGACCTGATGCCCAGATCTCTGAGACTCTGAGACAGAGAAGGCTGTGAGTAGTTGGCTGTCCAACAAGAGTCTTAGCTGGAGGTCAGGAAGACCACAGCAAGGAAGAGGTTCCCCATGGGCTATATCCAACCAGAATTTAGACATTAAGTTTGCCCATGGGCTGAGTGCATGTTTTTTGCCACCTGGGATGGAGGGCAGTAAAGAGAGGGAACACAGAAGAGTAAGCCAAAGACATCCCGGTGTCTTACCTTTGCCAAGATGCCCCTGGCCCTACAACAGGTCATCTTGCCCATCCCACTGTTTACTGGGTGCTGTGGCTGGAGGGGGCTAGCTCTTCTCCTCACCAATCTCCTCAGAGCTCTGGCCCTATTTCATTCTTTGGTCTTCCCCAAGACAAGGGAGGGAGAGAACTCATGTAAAGTGTCTCCCCAGCTCCAAGCCACTGCGTCCCACCAACACACACACACACACACACACACATGTGTGTCCCCCTCTTCAGGGAGAAGAGAAATTCACTTCACACCATAAGACATTTCAAAATGGAACTCCACCATTTATGGAAGCCTCACCCAGCCTAAGGATCCCACGCTAGCACCACCACTGGTGCTAAAAAGAACAGAGGCGGCTTCTCCACACCTGCACTGACTGATTTGCACCAAATGGCTCTAATTAGCACATTCCGTGCTATGATTAGGCTTCCAGAGGAAGCGTGCCAAATGCCATTAATTATGGATGTGATCTTAAATTATTCACTTGGAATGTTTTTTTCCTTGATATGCCCCTTTCATCTCCCACTAACTTTTTGTCACATCCAAGAATAGATCCAATTAAATCTCTAAAAGCTGAAGTTTGTTATGTTAAAGAAAAGGTAAACTGAAAATTAATCGCTATTTTTCTCCCCAACAGTGGTGTTTAGGGTGATCCAGAAGCAGCCAAAGAGAGAAAGACGTGTGGTTTTCTGTTCTTTCTGTAGATCATTCATTGGTCCACCCGGCTCTTCAGTGGTGCCTAGATTATTCTTTTTTTATTTTTCTCTATTATTTTTCATTTTTTTAATTTTAATTTTTTTGCAGTTATGGTTTACATTCCATATTATTTTGCATTAGTTTTGGGTGTACAGCAAGTGGTTAGACAATCCTTGCTCACCCTGATGGGAATCTGGATGGAGACATTTCAGGCAGGTTCCACAGAAGTAGATTTTGAGCTGAGGATCCATGTGCAAAGGTTGCATTTAGGAAACTGGAAAACAATGGGGGAAGCGGGACAATGAAGGGGAGGAAACAGGCAGTTTGAGGCAATGTCCTGGCCTTAGGCTGATCCTGCAGGAAGCTCTGCAGTATAGATGACACCTTTGTCCCCAAGGCAGCTGAGCTTTCAGACCTCTGTGTCAGTCAGTCACTGAGTAAGGGCTGCTGGGACCTGGACTGGGCTAGGCTGGAGGGGGAGTAAACTCCGAGGCACTGGCCTGCTGACTGCAAACAAGGGCTAAGCAGTTTCCAAGGCAGCTCTTGGACGAGAATATCAGGCATGGGCCATTAAAAACAAAGTAGGAGCTGGAGACTGGGCACACAGAACTGCAGTAGCCCTTCAAGGGGACTCAACAGGACCACAGACAGCAGAATAGAAAATCAGAGTGATCCTGCTTCAGGTCCCCAAAGGTCAGCGAGTCTGTGGGACATCCTGTCTTTGCAGATGCTCCAAGTACCTTGTGGATCCAGCACTGTGCCTGGTGCTGTGGTGGAGACACGGGGAAATCCCCTGGGACTTGTACTCGGCATCAAAAACTGGTTCCACACAAATGAAAAGGAATATGAGGGTCTCCAGATTAAAACCAGGGATGTGCGGTTGAGACGTAGTTGCTAGAACGGTTCACAAATGTGAATTGAGTAGGGCTCAGGAGGATGGAGAGGAAAAATAATTATTTCTTTTATATAGCGCTTTATATTTTATGAAAAATACTCTCCTGTCTTCTCACTGAAGCCTCAAAATAAGACCTTGATGTGGTATAACAGCCCATTTTACAAATGAGAAAACTGGAGGCTCAGAAGATCATGGTCATGCGGCTGACTTGTCAAGCGCTGTGTGGCGAAGCCATACCTCGAGTCCATGGCTTTGATTTTGAAGCTTGTGTTCTTTCTACTGTGCCACACTGTCTTCTAGAGAATAGAGTCTTCAGGGCAGAGAAGAGAGGAAGGGCATTCTGGATGGAGGAACAGCCTGAGCCAAGTCAGGGAGGCTGAAACGAGCCGGTAAAGACTCTGACAAAAGTCTCTGGTTTGATTAATATCTGCATTGTGGTGACATTGGAGTCAAATTGTTCCTATCCCCTTCACCGGCTGCTACCATATGACAGTGGAATACAAGTCTTTCTGTTGACAGAATCCAAGCCTAGAATCCAAGTGGAGGTGCCCGCCCATCCATGCCTTTTAGAGTAGAGAGGGGCCATGCAGCAGGCCTGGAGGGCCAATCGCCAGATGTGACAGAGGCGACACACAGGAGGCTAGGAGCCTGATATGGGCACAGGGCAGGAAGGACACTCTCTGGTCAGAGACCCCAGCCAGAGAAGCCTGCTCCATGTGTCCCAGGGAGGCCAGAGCCCAAGAGTGGCATTGCATAGCCTCGAATGCCTAAGGACAGTGCTGCCCCAGGAGAACAGCTGCTATCTTCTGTCCCATTGTAGCTCAGAGTGACATTAGGGGGAGACAGGCTGTCAGCCTAATTCCCCAGATGTGCAGTAAACATCTCCTATGTCCCAGACACTGGTACCCAGTCTCCCATACACTCTCTTTAGGGCCCTTTGACTTTGCCAACAAAATCATCAGCCTCCCTCCCTTCAAAAGGTAGAGCCAAACTCCCTTGCACGCGGGCTGGGCTCAGTGGATTTCTCCTAGTCAATAGAATGTGGTAGGAGTGATGCGTGTGACTTGCAGAGCTAGGTCATGAAAGACATGGCCACCTTGTCTGTCTGTCTGTCTGTCTGTCTGTCTGTGTCTCTCTCTCACTTTGGGGAGAGCCAGTACTTTGTGAGGCACTCCTGCCTCCCTGAAAGAGGCTGATGCTCGGAGGAACCAGCATCAACTTGGCAGCATATGAGGAGTCGTGTTGGAAGCCATTGCCCCAGTTCTGACTGAGAAACCATGAGAGAGAATTGTACTGTTGTCTTCAGCCCTCCATTTTCAGGTAATTTGTTAACGTAGCAATAACAAATACAATGACAGCACAGAGTATCAGGACCCCATCGAAAATGGGCCTTCTTGATTCCATCTAAGGCACATATTAGCAAAACATTACAATAAAAAATACAGCAAAATCTGAATCTGAAAGCTTTTGAAAAGAATGGGCAGTTTTGCTAAAGATTGTGTAGAAGGGGGAGGAAGAGGTGTGAATTACATCTCACGCAGAGGCACAAACTCCTTAAAGTCTTTGTTATTTTCCTCTTCCTTTGGAACTGCTTCCCACATTCCCCCCATCTGTGTCATGCCTCCCTGTTCTTCCACTGGCACTACTGTCCCTGTGTTCTCCTACCTGTCACCCACATCCAGAACAACAGAGGCATCGCCAAGCAGGACAGACATACCTGGAAGTGAGGACAGCTGTGACCCTTCAATAAGCTGGCCTTAGTCACAGCAGTGAGAGCAGAAGTGCACAGACATGCAAATTCAGTGAGTCCAGAGGAGAGCATGCCTGCCTGCTAGGGGAGCTCTAACGAGGGACAAGTGAGGACAGGCATGCAAGAGGTGCCAGGAGGCGGAGAGGGCATTGCTGGGCGAGACTTCAGCTGTTCAAAGGCACCAACGCACCACAATGTGCGGGAGGACGGTGTGTTTGGGAATGGTGCCCTGTGGCTCCTGCACCTAACAGGAGAGCTCTAGGGCTCAGGGGGCTCCGGCCAACCTGACTGGGAGATTTGGGATTTAAGGAGCAGATTGCGCCTGCCCTAGCCTTGGAAAGCAGTCCTGTTGGGGTTCAGTTGGTCACTAAATAATGGTGAGGGCTCCGCCCAGTGAGTTCACCTCTCTGGGCCTCAATGCACTCCTCTGTAATAGAGAAGGCTATGCAGCATCATGACGCACAAACTGTGTTAGTGTGGAATCCCCAGGGGGAGCTGGCTCAATGCCGATTCCTGGCCTCGCCCCAGAAGTCCTGAGTGCTCATAGACAAGGAAGGGCCTGAGAACCTGCATTTTAACAAGGGTCCCAGGTGCTTGTGCTGCAGGTAACCCTCCCATTTCAGTAGCTTCCTAAACTGTCTTGGTGCTAAGAATCCCCTGGGAAGTTGTGAAAAACCCAGCTTCCAGATCTGTCCCCTGGGATTGCTGGTCCAGGCAGCCAGCCTAGGACAATTATGCACAAAGTGTGGTCACAGGAGCAGCAGGCACATCTGAGGATTTGCTTTACATGCACTTTGTCAGGCCCCACACTAGAACTGCTGAATCAGAAACTCGGAGGGTAGGCCCCCCCATTTTTTAACAAGCTATCCAGGTCTGATCCCCCACTAAAGTAAGACATCCACCAGGCTAGAGTTAGCATTGCTTAACAACTCTGGCAGGTGATTGTTAGCATTGAAAAAGGTCGGGAAGCCTTGTGATCAAGGACACTTCCAGCTCCTGGTGCCCAAGGTTCCTGGAAAGCCTGGGTTCTCTCCAGCTGGCATCTGGGCTTCTCCAGGAAAAGCTGTCTAGGAAACAGCCAGCATTTCCCCTTTATAAGCAAGTAATATCCAGAGGAAACAAAGACCAGGTATTAGAACCCCCACCTCACAAGGTGCACACAACCACTCCTTCACACCTGGCCTCCCGCTGCTCCCTGAGAAGAGGAAGTTGTGGAAGAACTTCCAGAGCCCAAGATTTACCAAGAGTGAGGCTGGGTCAGCAGGTTCACTACCTTTTATTAATACATTCCCTCCAGCTGACATCTCATTTTCTGGAAGGTACCCTGTGGGGCCTGGTTCCCTGCTCCCCCCGCCCCACCAGATGCCCCCCTCCTTTCTCCCTACCCGGCAAGAGGTCCCTCTAGGAATAACAAGGAGATTAGAGCAGGCACTGGGCCCACCAGTCATCAGAAAAATGAAGTGTTCCCTTGCTTTGCTTTCAACATATTGTTTAATTCTGGGACAGACCCATTGTCTCAAGGCTGTGACTGGAAGGGAGAGTCCTGGCCTCTTGCTGCAGTGTTCCCAGGGCTGTTACTCCAAAGGCTCTCCTTTTCCTTCCTCACAGGGCACCTGAAATTCCACCATCAGTGTGGTATTTCTTCCACCCTCTCACCTGTATACACACTTTACTTACTTATTTATCCACCTATTCAATCATTCATTCAACATTTATTCATTGAGCACATTCTGTGCTAGGTCATGTGCCAGAAGTTGAGGATGCTTGCAATTGAATAGCATCTGAAAAAAGGTTTCAAGCCACATCAGACAAAATTTGACCCTAGTAGCTTTGTTAGAGCTTTCCAAGAGCTGAAGAGAAGGTCCTGTAGGTAGAAGAGATGAGACTTTGGGGGAGAGAGAGAAGGCATTGTGAGGGCAAAAACTTGTCTAACTTCAACTTAGAAACATGTATGTTTATCGAGCAGTTAATGTGTTTCAAGAGCTTCACTAGGGACTCAAGAGAAGCAATTCATAGTATGACCTACATATTCCAGGGGTGGATCAGCCAGTGGAATTCTTACCTTTTCTGAGAAGCATCAAGGTACTGGGGTAGAGCCCTGGATTAGCAGTCAGAAGAGCTGAAATTACCCTGGCAGGTTCTCCATCTAGCTGTGATCTTGGAGAAATCACTTACCTATAAGCCTCCTGTCTTCTGTGTTAGGGGAATGAATTCTCTGTAAAATGGGAGTCTTTGAAAAATGCCTGTGTTCAGAACAGATGATAAGGTAACAAGTGTGGCTGCAGACTGCCGACTATGGGTGGCTGTAGGTACTTAGTCATTCTACAAGTATATATTTGGCACCTACTATCTGCCAGACATGATTTAACTAGGGATCTGTGAGCACAGGAGACAGAAATTCCTGTCTTCATGGAGCTTCCAGTGGGGGAAGATGGATGATGGATAAACAAATAGTGTGTCAAGTGCTCTGGAGAACGGCGACATGGAGTCAGGGGGTTAAGATGTACTGAGGGGAGAGGGTGCTGCTATTTTACACAGAATGGTCAGAGAAGGTTTCTCATACGTGGCAAAGTGATGCTAGAGCCGGAGCTGAAGGAAGTGGGAGGAAATCACAGTTATTTGGGGGAAAGAGCAATCCAGGCAGAGGGAACTACAGGAGCAAAGGCCCTGAGGTTGGTGTGTGCTACAGAGAGCATCAGGGTCACTAATGAAAGGACAGCCAGTTGCTAAAGTTACAGGAATTTTGACAACCACTTTTAAACACAACCATTATTTAAACTTATATAAACATGATCAAATAATATTACATCAAAGAAAGGCCATAAATATTCAAAACCCATTACTTCCTAATTATTTAGGTATATTTTGCTGTGATCCAAGCTCTTCAGGTAATTTACATCTGTTGTAGGCATAGAATGGAAATACTACATAATGGAGCACCAGCCCTGTGCCTGAAACCCCTAGAGGGATAATGACAATGACAATAATTATATTCATTGCCTTTTAAAATTCTCCTAAGGATCCTATTAGGTGGGCATGGTTATCATCCTTGTCTCATGGAAGGGGAATCTATAGCACAGAGAGATTTAGTACCTTGTATGAAGTTGCACAGCTAGTAAGTAACAGTCTGAGGTTGAGCCCAGACCGCTGGCTCCAGAGCCTGCACTGTTAACCACAAGGGACACTGAGAGGTGATGCTGGTCTAGGGACATCAGGCATATCTGGGCCTTCGAGGGTGGATGGCATTTTACCAGAAAGAGACAGAAGTCAGAGGAAAGTGTTCCAGGTAGAGGGAGCAGCAAGTACAAAGGTCCAGAGGGTGGGAGGGAAGAGGCTGTGTTCAGGGAACAGCCAATGGTCCCTTTTGGCTGTCTTCTTCCACATCCTTACCACCAGTGGAGAAGCCTGCCTTAGGGTGCTTCAAAACAACAACTTCCCAAAATAATTTATCTTCAGCTTTGACTGTGTCAAAAGCTTCTTTGCTCAGTGATTCCTGTTTTACTCAAGGTGGTGGCAAATTGGATTATTTCTCTGAACACAGATTGGAGAAATTGGACGTGTGTTTGTTGAGGGAGGTGGTAGGGAAGAGACCTGGCAGAGGGAATGTGGCCTGGGATGAAGCATTTTCCTCAGGTCCATTTGATTATCTGCTTTGAGCAGGGCCTGGTGATAGGACAGAGGAGGGGGAATGGTATGCATGGATGTCCCTGTCACTTTCTCTAGTAGCTCAGAGTCTGCTGTGCTGGTCACTCCCGTGGGGTTAATGAGACAGTGAACATCTCTTGTTCAACCGTCATGTTATCCAGCAACCTTTGTAAGAGCGTCTTGTGCCATAAACCCCTCCTGTGACGAAAAACTGCTCTTTCTGAACTCTGAGCATAGACCACCAGAGGTAAAAATTAGTGTTTATATAGTGAGTGACTAGACACGCCAAATTCTTCTTTTTTATTGTTGTTCAAGTGCAGTTGTCTCCACTTTCCTCCCACCACTCCCCCCTACCCCAGCAATCCCCACTTTCCACCCTTGGTCCTAACACCCTTTGGTTTTGCCCATGTGTCCTTTACAGACGTTCTTGAAAACTCTTCCCCCTTTTCCCCCGTTATCCCCTTCCACCTCCCCTCTGGTTACTGTGACAATCCAGGTGGTGAAAGACAAATACCATATGATCTCACCTGTAAGTGGAACCTAATCAACAAAACAAATAAGTAAGCAAAAGAGAACCAGAGACATTGAAATTAAGAACAAACTGACAGTAACCACCCTCTTTGAAGGAGCAATTTCAGCTCTCTAGATAAGCATGCTGGCCTCTTTTTATCTGCTACTGTGAACTATACAGCCTAACCATTGGCCTCTAAGAGATCACATCCTATGAATTCAATCCTGCTCTGCATAACGGGTTACAGAAAACAAAGCCCCATTGGAAATGTCCATTGAAGTTTGATACGTCCATTCTTCCTGGAACGTTGCTTTTAGACAAGATGATGGAAATCCTTCTGTTTGCCTAGAATATCAAAGAGAAGAGTTCTGGTGGGAGAAGCACAGAGACTCCTGTTTCTCCAGTAGGTTCTGGAGGTTCAGAAGACCTGACAGCACTGACTGCTCTGGCAGAAGGCACAAAATCCCTAGGACTGGTGATTCATGTTTGAGAGATGAATGAACTCGGGCTGTTTGGGAATAGCAGAGAAAATGATAGGAATAAGCACATTGCATCTGAGGTGGCCTGATGGTTGAAAGACGGGGTGTCGGGAGGTTGAGTACACAGGGGCTCCCTGCCTGAGGGTCAGAGGTGATGCTGTTGCATATGTAGTTATTGGGGATTGCTTGTCTTGGATCTAAGAGACCAGCCAACCTCCCCCAAATCAGAAGTCTTAGCTATAATATACTTTCCTTTTTGTCTGGGCTACCAGGACATTCAGAGGTAAAAATTAGTGTTCACATAGTGACTAGACATGCCAAATTCCTAACATGTCTATTTCTTAGTGGCTCTGTTTTTGATGCTTGTTAAGATTGTACAAGTAAAAAAAAGATTGGAGGCAATATAGAATGCTTTTCAAAAATCAATTCTCACCTTCAAAGAGTGACTCTTCATGAGGTCCTGGAGAAGAAAGGGCCCTGGTGAAGAAGCACCTGTACAGGGACCTGTGCCTCCCTCTATGTGGTGTGTGGCTCTCAGGACCCCCTGCTTCCCTCAGATGGATCCTCATGTGGTACCTCTAATAAGTGCTTGTTCCAAGCAGTTGTAGCTTCTTCACATTTTTTAGGCTCTATCCCATTCAAGTCCATTCATCCATCCATCTGTACATTTATCCATCCTTCCATTCATCCTTTCTTCTTTCTTTCATTCCTTTCTCCCTCCCTCTCTTCCTTTCTCCCTTCCTTTCTCCCTTCCTCCTCTTCTTTTCTTCCATCCATCTCCTCTACTTTCTCAGCAAACATTGAACACTCTTCTTTGCTACCAATAAAACTGTAATGATGAGCAGGAATTGCGACCCACAGTTCTGCAGACTTTGCTCCTAGCAGGGGAGAAAATTTGCCCATAGGTAAGTTCCAGAGGTGTCAGGACAGCTAGGAGAATAGTCAATACAGGGTTTAGAGGACAGGAGGGAGCATGAGCTTTGGGGCCAGGCTGTCTGGGTTTCCAATCCTGGCTCCACCACTTAATAGTTTTGTGGCCTTGGACAAACTACTTAATCTCTCTGTGCCTCAGTCTTCTCGCCTGTCAAATGGATCCCACTGTACCTGCCTCAGAAGGCCCTGCTTATCTACTGCTGCAGAAGAAAGCACTCCAGCCATTTTATTATATTTCCCGATTTGGTGGGTCAGTCACCCAGGCAGAGCTTGGCTGCTTTGTGCTTTTGTTCTACATGGTGTCAATTGAAGTCACTGAAAGGTTATTCAGCTGGTCTGGAGGGTCCCACTCACATGTCTGGCACCATGGCTGGCAGGCTGGGTCCAGCAGGGACTGTCCACTAGAGCATTCAGATGTGGCCTCTCCAGTATGGCCATCTTGGGCTGGTCAGACTTCTGTCATGGGTGCCCAGGGCTTCTGAAGAGACTGTACCAAGAGAGGCAAGTGGAAGCTGCCAGTAGTCAGGCCTGTTCTAGAAACTGGCATAGCTTCCCTTCCATCCCATTCTATTGGTCAAAGCAGACCCAGGGCCTTCCCAGATTCAAGGTCAGAGGACTTTGACCCCACCTCTTTGATGGGAGGAGTGGAAGGAATTTGCGCCCATTCCTTAAACCATCACAGATACAAAAAGAGGAAATGAGCTAATCCATGGAAACCAGTTAGAACAGTGACTGGTAGGGCTAAGACTCTACCACTGTTTGTTGGTGTTGCTGTTATTATTATTGCCCTTGAGCTGAGTTCTAAAAGGTGAACCTGAGCTCTCTTGGTAGAGACAGGAGCTATGGGGGGCTGGGAGGAGAGGGTTCCAGATAGACTGTTCTTTGTATGTACTCATGTTTTGGGAAATTTAAAAAGAAATATTTTATTGATTATGCTATTACAGTTGTCCCAATTTTCCCCCCTTTGTCTCCCTCCACCCAGTACCCCCCATTCTCTCCAGCAATCTCCCACCTTAGGTCATGTCCATGGGTCATATATGTAAGTTCTTTGGCTACTCTATTTCCTATACTGTTCTTAACATCCCCCTGTCTGTTTTGTACCTACCATTTCGCACTTGCACTTTTCCTCCAATTCTCCCCCTTCTCCCTCCCAACTAATAACCCTCCAAATGATCTCCATATCTATGATTCTGTTTTTGTTCTGCTTGTTTGCTTAGTTTGTTTTTTAGACTAATTTGTTGATAGGTGTGAATTTATTGCCATTTTAATGTTCATAATTTTGATCTTTTTCTTAGATAAGTCCCTTTAACATTTCATATAATAAGGGCTTGGTGATGATGAACTCCTTGAACTTGACCTTATCTGGGAAGCACTTTATCTGCCCTTCCATTCTAAATGATAGCTTTGCTGGATAGAGTAATCTAGGTTGTAGGCCCTTGCTTTTTATGACTTTGAATACTTTGTGCCAGCCCCTTCTTGCCTGCAAAGTTGCTTTCAAGAAAGCAGCTGACAGTCTTATGGGAACTCCTTTGTAAGTAACTATCTGTTTTTCTCTTGCTGCTTTTAAGATTCTCTCTTTATCTGTAAACTCTGGCATTTTAATTATGATATGTCTTGGTGTGGTCCTCTTTGTGTCCATCTTGTCTAGGACTCTTGTGCTTCCTGGACTTGTATGTCTATTTCCTTCACCAAATTAGGGAAGCTGTCTTTCATCATTTTTTCAAATAAGTTTTCAATTCCTTGTTCATTCTCTTCTGTTTCTGGCACCCCTATGATTCAAATGTTGTTATATTTGAAGTTTTCCCAGAGGCTCCTTAGCCTATTCATGTTTCTGGAGAGTTCTTCTTTCTTCTTGCTGTTCTAATTGATTTTTTTTTCCTGTTATGTTCCAAATCATTGATTTAATTCTCAGTTTCATCCACTCTACTGTTGATTTCCTGTAAATTGTTCTTTATTTCAATTAGTATATCCTTCATTTCTGCTTGGGTCTTTTTTATGCTGTTGAAAGTACCCAGTGACTTCCTTGAGCATCCTAATAACCGGTGTTTTGAAGTCTGCATCTGATAGATTGCTTACCCCCATTTTGTCATGTTCTTTTTCTGGGGTTTTGTTCTGTTCTTTCATTTGGGCCATATTTCTTTATATCTTCATTTTGGCAGCCTCCCTGTGTTTGTTTCTATGTATTAAGTAGAGCTGTTTTGACTCCTTGTCTTAGCATGGCCTATTGTAGAAAAGTGCACCAGTAAGTTGGATGGGGCAGAGCCTTTTGTAATTGCCGTGGCGGGGCAACCTGAGTGAACTAGGTTGATGGAGTCTCCGATATGGTGTCAACGGTCTGTGGTTCTGTGTGGTGGAGGGCTCAGAAAGGGGACAGTGCCACTGCCTGGCCTCTGGAATTTTTTCCAGGAAGAAGCTGTCCCCCATCACCCACCCTGATGCCAAACACTTCAGTTCCTCCCCATATGACATTGGTGCCCTCTAGCTGCTGCCCCAGTGCTGGAGCCCAAAGGGAGTGAGTCCGCGTAAGTCCTAAGTCTGTTGCAGGACCTTTAAGAGATGATGCCTGAGAATCCTGCAGTTTCTTTCACCACCCCAACCTCCACTGCTTTTTACAGCCAAAAGTTATGGGGACTTACTTCCTGGCACTGGAAGGGTGGTCTGGGGTGGGGCTGGAATCCCTCATTCCCAAGGTATCCTTCCTAATTTTTATCTACCACACATGGGTGTAGGACCACCTGTTCCATGTCTCTGCAGCTCCACATGTCACCATGCCTCTCCACACATCTTTCTGTCTCCACCCCTCCTACCCATCTGGATGAATGTGACTTCCTTAACTCCTTGGTTGTCAGACATATAGCTCAATTTTCTGATGATTCTGGATAATAGTTGTTTTGTACTTTAGTTGCAATTTTTGCTGTGGTTGTGCGAGGAGGTGAGCCATGTTTACCTAAGCCTCCATCTTGACCAGAAGTCCTCCCTGTTTTGGGCAATTTTATGGCAGTCCTGGTCTTTGCTAATTCAAAATAGATGATCAGACCAACTAATATGTGCAAAACATGTAACTGACTAATAATTAACAGGTTTCACATCCCTCCCTGAGATATCAGGGACCCAGCCTGGTGGAGACATGGAGGGCAGGATGTCATTTGGATGCCAGCCCTGTCACCCAAGACATGCAATCTCAGCTCCTCAGAGGGGCTCACACTCCCCAGAACACACAGATGAGCATACATGGCTCTGGGCTGCCTGCCTGGGCTTCCCCTCCCACAGCTCACTGCCTAATTGGAAAAGGCCATTTCAACATCTTAGCAGAAAATGGAGCTTTTCTTTCTTTGATGTTGTGATTTGACTGGGAGTTAGCAAAGCATCAGTAGAATCCTAAACATCTACTTAAAAGAATCAAGCCTTCATCTCAGCTTGGCATGAGGCTCAGTTTTCCTTTTGTGGGAGGAAGATAAAACGCTTTCATGCATGTCCTTCTGCCTGTGAACACAGTCTGGTTACACGTCTCTGGGAATGGCTGAGCTGTGCCAAGGATTTTATCTCTTCCCAGTAGCAGTGTCTGACTTTAAACGGCTGCCATGGGGAAGAGTCATTCTGCACATGCACAGTGAAGGCTGAGATGGGCTTCGAGAGGAGGGGGCTTTTCAGAGGGGCAGGCACTGCCAAGGCCTGGGCTCTGTGCCTGGTGCCAAGCTAGGCCCTTGACTGACATCACCTTATGTAATCCTCACTACACTGGGGTCAGGGCATGGGGGAGGGAATAAGGGTTACTTTACCCCCTTTTACAGCTGAGAAATCTGGAGCCCAGAAAGGCTGAAAAAACTGCCCAAGGTCATGCCCAGGGCATGGGGCAGACCCGCAATTTCTCTGCAAGTGTGCCTGACATCTGTATTTTGACTCTGCCAGGAGGTTTGAGGGTCTTCCTCACATCCTGTTCATAGCCCTTCACTCCATTACTTACCCTGCACAGACAAGGATCTCTGACCACATGGATCCCTGCTATGCAGTGGACCAATGGTTGGTGCCACAGCTGGGGTATGTGGCTTACTTGAGGAGACCCCAAAGCATGGCAAGTGCTGAGTCTGAATGAGAGATGCCATGACAGACCTTTGTGCTGCTCAGGGAGCCAAGAGCTGAAGGTTCGTATCCCAGCCATTTCATTAAGACTCCACGAATAACCTTGCAAAAGTTGTGTCTCTATCAGGAGCCTCAGTTTCTTGATTTTAAATTTGATAGAAGATGCTCAGTCTTTCTGAGGTCCCTTTGGGCCTTGAGACTCAGGGAGTTTATCAAGGCTGTTGCATGCAGCTTGAAGGCTGTGCACACCACAACTCCAGGGAGGGGCCTCTTGCAGACTGCAGTGCGCGTTGCACCCTGCAGTGGTCCCAAATTCCATATAGATAGAGAAGATGAAAGAAAGGACATGAGACGGGACATGGGAAGACATGGCTGAGAAGGGAGAGGTTGCAGGAGGAGAGAAGAAATGGCTGTTGACTGCTCTTTTCTCCAATCAAGAGGCAGACAAATATTTAAACTGCACAGGGAGTGGTCAGGCAGGTGGGTCTGGTCCTGCAGAGGGAGGTCCCTGGGGTGTGTAACAAATCGCACTCACCACCCACCTCTGATTGTGAGCACTTTGATTGGTTCTGATTTAGAGGAACAGAGCTGGCCTACCAGGGAGAGAACGCTTTGATGGGTCTGAGATGTGGAGCCACAAGTTTTGGGATGCAGCTTCCAGTGGGAAATCTTTCATGACTGAGTCCTGTAAGTCTATGGCTCCTCAGCCATACTTCCTTCAGGACTTATATATTCCATTTTACTTGTGGATAGAGCACTGTTTCAAGAAAAATAACTATGTGTGTCTCTCTCTCAGACTAGAGCTCCCTGAGGGCAGGGCTGTGTCTTCTTCCTTAGACTGAAGGTTTTGTAACAGAAGCTGTGCCAGGCACTATTTTAGGCACTGGGATTATTATGTCGATAAACAACAATGTTAAGCAATGATAAATGCTAAGAGACACCCCCACCACCGCAAAAAAAAAAAAAAAAAAAAGCAGAATAGTGATGTTGTAGCATAGAAGTGCACGGCTGTTTCAGCTGGGGTGGTTTGGGAAGGCCTTCTGAGCAGGGCTTCTGTGCTGAGGTCAAATAATAAGAAGGAGGCAGTCATGAGAGGGTCCAGGTGAAAAGCCTTCCAGACAGAACTGATTGCAGTGCAAAGGCCCTGAAGTGGGAGGGAGGAATAGGAAGGTCAGTACGTCTGGACATAGTGGAAAAAGACGAGGCCTCCCTGAACTTCCCATGGCTTCTCTGTGATCCCCTGCCTGGGCTCTGAACCTCTGCCTGTGAGAACTCTGTCCCCTGCTTCACCTTCCTCAGCTTCCTCTGCTGCCCCAACCAACAACGGAGGAGGTGCCCCACCAGCATGATGACCTTCCTGCAGCTGGTCCTGGTGCAGCCCCTCAGGGGACATGTGAACTCCTTGCCCCCAGCCTTGCCGCTACAGACCTGTCCCCAGATCTCAGCTCCTCAGCACCACCTTTTTAAACAATAGTATTGTTTATTCATTTTAGAGAGAGAGAAAAAGAGAGGAGTGGGTGAAGCGAAACACTGATTTTGTTGCTCCCCCGTCCATGCACTCACTGGTTGCTTCTTGCATGTGCTCTGACCAAGGATCAAGCCCACAGCCTTGGTGCATCAGGACAATGCTCCAACCAACCTGACCAGGGCTCCCCAGCACGATCTTAACCAAGCCGGTGAGGAGCTCTCTTTGACCCCAAGTCTGGATTTACAAACAGGGTACCTGAGCAGCAGGCAGCTGGGCAGAGTCAGGAAGGCCCTCGCCTCTGTCTCTCCTAGCAGACAGTGCTCACCCCAAAGGCCCAAGCCACTGTCCTAGTTTTATTCAACCCCACACTCCAGACAACCTGTAACAAAGGTCAGCAAGTATGTGGCCTTGTCATGTCCCCCACAAATGGGCCCTTGAGAGGCCAGGCTAGAGAGTCACAGTGACCCATGGTTGGAATCTGGCAAGTCATGTAACCTCTTGTGTCCTCCATTTTCCCATCTGTGAAATGAGAATAATGGCACGTACTTCGCAGGGTTGAAATTAGATCATAAATACTCAGGAGGAGGCTCTGGACACTGCAATGGGTAAGAATTGTCATATTTACTAAGTGTCAGGCACTGTGCTTCATTTTTATAAGTGATGTTCAATCTCTACAGTCCACTGAGGAAGGCACATAGCTTTCCAGGAAGGCCTTCCTAGGAGAATGTTGATATACATGTATGTGGTTTGGGTGGAGCCACTTGGAGGTAACAGGGGGAATTCCTACAAATGTGCCCCCTTGGGTAATGTGTGGAATAATCTTGCATAGCACCCCTGTTTTGAAAAACACTAGTTCCAAGGCAACCCCTCATTAACAGATGAGGGACTGAGTCCTAGGTAAGGTAACTAGTTCAGGTTCACTTGGTGCCTTAGGGCAGATCTAGGACCAGAACCATGTAACCACCTTCACTACCAGCACCTGCAGATGCCACACCAGTTTGAAGCCAGCTTCAGGCTCAGCCCAGCTGGCAGCCCTAGGCTGATGCTTCCCCTCCAAAGCCACTGGATGTGACCCTGCAGTTTCCCACTTTCCAGCCTAGAGAATGATCCCTCCCCCAGCCCCCACCTGAACCGTGAGCTTGGTTATCTTGGATGTGGTTCTCAGATTCCCATCACCCAAGGCCACCTCCAATAAAGAGAAAGCGTTGATAATTACATTTCTGCTCTCTGTGCCCGTAATTAATAATTGTGCTTCATCTGGCACACTTAGTCAAATAACACAGGCTAATTGGTTGTTACGCCTTTCTCCTTCAGATTGAGACCACCAGTGTTCCAGGTGGTTCTGCAGTACTACAGCTTGCTCAGCAGGACCTGCTCAAGTCTGCTACAGGGCAATGTGCTCGACACATGGAGAGAGGAAGCTGAGCCAAGGGATGAGGGAGCTGGGCCTTTTGAGTTGAGGGCAGAGGGGCAAAGACTAGAGTCCTGGGCAATGTGTTGAAAAAGATCTATTCAAGCCTTGACTTACCCTGGATGCCAAATTGAGCAGGGCAGGGTTTATTCTGGCTCCTGATGCAGGTCAGTCACTGCCCCCCCCTCTCATTTTGGGTTTGTGTGAGGGTGGTGGACTGGCTCTTTTCTCTTCTTGCCCCAGGAGACTGGTTTGTTTCCCACCTGGTGGGAATACTACCTTTGTACCCCCGGCTTCTGTCTATCCAGCTCTCTCAGGCCAGGGCTGGGTCATGGAGCATTCAGTCCTCATGGGTTAGGGACTATCAGCTGAAACCTCTGTCCCCAAATCTTTCCCGAGATTTCTTTGCCTTCCACGTGCCTGAAATTCTGCCACTGGAGATTCATTTCTTTGTTACCTGGCACGGGGATGAAGATGGCTCTTTTTCTGAATTTCCTCATTGCATTGGTTAGGCTTTTTTTTTTTTTTTAAATCGTAAATGATAGAACACTTATCTTGGGGTTAGGCAACATAATTGAATGAATTAGTTATTGAAAAGTTCAGAGAGAGTCTTGCTGGATTCAGGCACGGTTTAACCCAGGGGTTCCCATAATCAGCAGGCCTCTGGCCCCATTCCTCCATGATTCCCTTGGCTCTGCTCTACTCCTGAGTCAGTTTTCTCTTCTGCCCACCAGCCCTCACCCCCCACCACAACAGGGGCCACAACACCATCTGGACATGAGCAGCTTCTCTCTGAGAAGCTCCTACGAAAGAGGAAGTATCTGCAGAGAAGCCCCAGCAAACATCTCACAACCCATTGACCCAAACCTCCACTTCCTTCCCCCAACAATCACTGTGTCCAAGTGATGGAATCCGTTATCCATGGGCAGGACTGCCATATTTACTATATAGTATGCGAGTGAGCAAACTATATCCCTTAGGCCAAAGCACATGTGCTTGTAGATAGTGCTACCAGAGCACTTTTTTTGCGCATGGTATGCTTTTGTGCCACAGTGCCCGAGTTGAGTAGCTGTAGCAGAGACCTTATGACCTGCAAAACATAATATATTTACTATCTAGACCTTTTGAGAAAGAGTTTTTAGACTCCTGACATAAAATGTCAGAGTCGGAGGGAAATCGGACATGGGACAATCTCTGCTCAGCCCTGTGCCCCAGGCCCTGTCCTTCGTTAGCTCCCCTGGTAGCTGCCCAGGAAAGGGGAGCAAAGCTGGTGTTTCTATAACCTCACTTCAGTTGCATCCAGCAATGTGCATGGATCAATCCAAGGCCTACATCTTGCTACAATTCCCTCACGTGGATGCAGGAAGTCCTGGTATGGAAATCCATGGGCAAAGCAGGATTCCTCTGTAATAATGCTGGCTAATGGTACTGAGTTCTTACCTCTGAAAGAAAGGTGCTGTTCTAGCTGTGCACATGGATTTAGTGACTCTTCAAAACTACCCTAGAAGGCAATTATGGCCATTGTACCAATTTACAGATGAGAAAATAAAGGCTGGAAAGGTTACAAGACTTGTCCCCAGTCACACAGTTTATGTTGTTTGGGTCCTCTGGGAAGTAGAAACTAGGAGTTATTGGGGTTCATGAGAAGTATGGCCTGAGAAAATATGAAGGAGGAGGGGGCAGGATTGGGCAGACAGAATCTTCAGACCACAGTGCAGGCCTCAAAGCTGAGAAAGGAAAGGGTGCAGAGAGTGCCTCTGGCAACCTTGCACCATGACAGAGCCCAAGCTCCTGAACAGACTGCTGGTTAGACGAGGCCAGCTCTGGGCAGAAATAGCCAGGCCCTCGCGTCCCCCATGTTTGGATGTTGCTGAGGCTGACCAGGAGGAACTAGCCTTGGCTCCAGAGCCAAGATTGACTCTAAAAGTTCTGGAGTTTGAGGCTGTTGGCTAACTGCCCTCCTTGTCACCAGAGAGCAAATTCTTCCTTGAACGGGATCTGAGACGCTTGCCTCCATGGCCACCTACCAGTTAGAAAATGAATGAGGACTCAAACTCCAGCAGTCCAGGGCCAGACCTCTGTGTTCTTAACCTCTCTGCTGTACCCCTTGGCATGGGCATCTGAGGAACACTGAGTCAGTGCTAGTCCTGGGTGTCCTGGCTCTGCCACCAACTAGGTGTCCTTGGGTAAGTCACTTCGTTCATTCATCCATCTCCATTCATTCATTCATTCCAATACTTCCTGAGCATTTGCTGAGTGTCAAGTCCTGTGGCAAGCCCCCAAGAATAAAATGCAGGCCTTGGCTTCATGGAGCTCTTCACTTAGGGATGGAGGACCACAGTGGTTCACACCAGTGCTGAATAATATCGTAAGGCAGGGATGGAGAGCTCTCCGGTCACCACAGAGTACAGGGACATGGATGCTATTGTGGGCCTCAACTTCATCTGAAAAAGGAAGCAGTTGGACTCAAGGATCTCTAAGGCCCCTGTCCACTCTTTACAGTCAGCTTCTGGTCAAGTTTGGGGACTCACAGGCTCCAGTAGATCAGAAGTCTCAGAGCATGGTACAGACCCAGCCAGAGAGCTGGCCTGGACCTGTGCAAATGGGGACACAGGCACTGCTGCTCACCTGGGTTCTATAGCGTTGGCCTGTTCTGTGTCCACACTGCACAGAGGATCATTGACCTTGGGGGGGGGGCGGGGGAGGTTCATGCCCCTGGGGTCTGGATGCAATGCCTTTGGCCCTCCAGTTCCCAGGGCAAGTCTTTCTTTGTTGCCTTCTTCTTCCAGACATGGCCATTATAGGCTGGGCAGGAATCATCGGTCAAACAATAGACATTCATCAGCTGATGGATATCCTAGGGAAGTCAGCAAACTCATTTAAAAAGTCAACCACCCAGAATATCCTGAATCTTCAAACAGCCATGTCCAGACATATGACCTTGAAGAGGTCCCTTAGCTGGCTGCAAATTATTGCCAGGAAAATCTATGGCCAATTAAGCAAGCACATGTTCCTCTTGCACCTTTTACTTTCATGCTCTTAAATAAGCTCTGGCCTGGCCTATAGAAGACACTGGATTTGCCAGTTCTCTTCATCAGATTCAACATTTTCCCCTATGGTGTAGGCTCCAGGGCTTAGTTACTAAATCAGCAAAACCCAAAATGCTCCCAAGATAAACTCCCGGTGATGTGATAATAGCAATGACTCTGGAGAATTCCAATTGGTGTGCATCGCCAGGGAAATGCCATCAGCAGCAAGCATCCGGCTAAAACCTAACAAGTAATTTGCTGTTTTACAGCTCAGATGCTAAAACAGGAATATAACCAGACTCCAGTGGCCAATGGAAAAGCATTGACTGAAAATTCCTGTCCTCACCTCCACCAGGTCCTGGAAACACTGAGCATCCAAGGTCTGTAGAGCCTTCCTCTCTCCTACTCCAGCCACTTTTGGCCAGTGTAAAGGAATGTACAGACTGGTTGGGGGCAGAGATTTCCCCCAAATTAGCCTGATCCCACCACGGATGCTTTCCCAGGTTTGCCTGTAGGGCAGGCATGCTGCACTGGCGACCACACAGGCCTCACTGTGCCCCTCTCAAGAGCAGTTGCTGTTTCTATAATCTTCTCTTTCAGTTTCTGACTGTCATATTCTCTGTTTAGTTTTTTTTTTTTCTATTTCACTTTCTCCCTTCCTCTCCCTTTCTCCCTCCTTTCTTGAGGTGGGTTCTCTACAACTTTGCACTTCAAGACCTTTACATCAGGAAGTTCTTCCTAACCCTAGCCAGTCTTGGGGTGTCTCAGTCACATTGCCCTCCTTCCCTCACAGGTGCTGTCCTCACTCTGGTGATCCCAGTCCGGTCAGTCTCCGCCAGCGGGCAGGTCTAGAAGCAGCCTGAGCCATTCCTTCCCACAGGCATCTCTGTGGAAACTAGAAAAGAAAAGCCCCTTCTACGTCAGGGTGCACATCCCTGAGGATTTCAGCCCCATGTGCCCCCTTGGGCAGGTACCCACAACAGAGCATGAAAGATGGGGCTGCCCGGACCTATTTCTCTTCCAGGCACAGCTCTGGGGATAGGACAGAGGTGACCACTGTGGACTAACCAATTCTTCCCACTGCTGTAGAGGGCAAACGCAGAGTGACCTTTAGCAACTGTTACCAGCACAGACTTTCCTCCAAGGGTGGAGTGAACCATGCCACGTGCAGCATGCTGGCCCTGCCCCCAGGGAGGCAGCAGGTGTGGCCTGGGCCCCTGAATCTGGCTGCCAGGGTGAGTCTGATGCAGACCACGCTTTGAGAGCCCCTGGATCTCCAGAGCAGCGGCCAAGAACCTTTTCATATTTGTTTCTCAAGAATGGACACAGGTCACCTCTCACCCCCAGAATAGGAGCATTAATTTAGAAGCTTTATACTTGTGATAGGTACTGAGAGCCAGGATATTAAGTAACAGAAAGAAGAATTTTATTAATGATAAAAATAAATAAAATGGAAATTGTAATATTTTCTTCTTGCTCCCCCGCCCTGAAGTCTGCTTTTTAATTTTCAGAGTGAAAGTGCTCCCCACTTTGGAGGTCACGTCTACAGGGACTGTAGCGATTGAGAACAAGAGTCGTCCCGCCGTTTGCTTTGGGCCTTCATGCCCAGCCCTACTCTTTGCCTTCCCAGCCTCAATCCACAGTGCTGCTTCTCCACCGGTCCCCACCATGAATTCCTCCTGATTTGATTTCCTTTGGAGGGGGAGGGGAGCAATGGTGGGTCATGGCTGGGCAGCCCCTCACTTTTGGGGCATTCTTGACTGTGAACGGGATGTGGCTCCCTGGTTTTGCCTTTGGCCGAAGGAGCATTGGGGCACTTCTCTCTGTGATGTACGGCCTCAGCCGCTGTGCTATGAAGCAGACCTCTGCTGATTTAGTGGTGTGGTTGCATTTCTGGCGACATGCTTTCTCACCTGTAAAATGAGTGGGCTGGACTGAGTGACTGCTGGGGCCCCTTCCAGCTCTAACAAGCAAGGCTTCTATAAACACTGGCTGTACCATTTGTGAGTGAGTGGAAGACTAAGGAGCAGCCTTGGAGAAGACCAGGAAGAGGGGAAAGCTTGTTAGTAAGGAGATAACCACCTCCCAGCCAGTTCTCAGGAGAGAAAGGCATGGGAGGGGCAGGGTCCCAGGGCAGGGTCCCCAAAGCAAGGGCAGCAGGGTGGTGGGTCTCCACCCTGCAAGCAGGGTCAGTAGTCACCTGGTCTGGGTTCTAGCCCAGGTGTTGCTGGGAGCAAGGTGTTTTTGAGCAACTACTTCTTTTCTCAACCTTGGTTTCTTTTTCCAAAACGACAGGATTGGCCTGGATAATCACTAAAAAACCTATCTACCATGGATGAAATTTAAAATGGGTTCTTTTTCAGAATGAGGGCAGTAAAATAAATTTTTTTCATGTGCTGTGCAACGTCTTTGAACCATGTATATGCATATGGGCTTTATTGTTTTATTGTTGTTCAATTACAGTTGTCCCATTCCCTACCACCCCATTGTTCTCCCCTGCCCCATCCAACCCCTGTTCCCAAAGACAATCCCTCCCCTATTGTCCTTGTCCATCGGTCCTTTGTACACATTCCTTGACTTGATCCTTCCCCTTTCTTCCCCGTTATCCCTCCTGCTCTGGTCACTGTTACTTTGTTCTTTATTTCTATGTTTCTGGTTCTATTTTGCTCATTTGTTTGTTTTGTTCATTAGGTTCTACTTATAGATGAGATCATGTGATATTTCTCCCTCACCACCTGGATTATTTCACTTAGCATAATATTCTCCATTTTCATCCAAGCTGTCATGAAGGGTAGGAGTTCCTTCTTTCTGCTGAGTAGTGTTCCATTGTTTAAATGTCCCACGGTTTTTTGATCCACTCATTTACTGATGGGCACTTCAGCTGTTTCTAGCCCGTGACTATTGTATATAACCCTGCTATGAACATTGGGGTGCATAGCTTCTTTTCAATTGGTATTTCAGGATTCTTAGGGTATAATCCCAGCAGTGGAATCGCTGGATCAAAAGGCAATTCCATTTTTAGGTTTTTGAGGAAATTCCATACTGTTTTTCACAGTGGCTGCACCAGTCTGCATTCCCACCAACAGTGCACTAGGGTTTCCTTTTCTCCACATCCTCTCCAGCACTTGTTTGTTGATTTGTTTATGATGGCCATTCTGACTGGTGTCAAGTGGTATCTCATTGTGGTTTTAATTTGCATCTCTCTGATGGCTAGTGATGCTGAGCATCCTTTCATGTATCTCTGGGCTCTCTGTATGTCCTCCTTGGAGAAGTATCTGTTCAGGTCCTTTGCCCATTTTTTAATTGGATTGTTTGTCTTCCTGGAGTGGAGTCATGTGAGTTCTTTATATATTTTGGAGATCAACCCCTTGTCTGAGGTATCATTGACAAATGTTTTTCCATACAGTTGGCTCTCTTTTCATTTTGCTGATGTTTTCTTTAGCCACGCAGAAGATTTTTAATTTGATATAGTCCCATTTGTTTATTCTTTCCTTTATGTCCCTTGCTCTAGGGGACACATCAGTGAAAACATTACTGCATGGAATATCTGAGATTTTCCTGCCTATGTTCTCCTCTAGGACTTTAATAAAATAAATTTTAATTATTTGGTGAGACAAGGTAGGGCATGGCAGAATAAAAAGTTTTTGAAACTTTTGTTTCAAGTGTGTGTGTGTGTGTGTGTGTGTGTACTAGGTCACTGTACTGGTCAGGGTCCAAGAGGAAACAGAAGCCACACGTAATTGAGAAGAATTTGAAGAATTTGAAGTCTTGGCTTCAGCAGAGACTATTTACAGAGGTGGAGACTCGGGCAACCATCGACGCAAGAGCCAGGGGCTAGCTCCAGCAGGGCTGTCCCCACCCTTGGTAGAAGGAACATGGAGAGGGAGGGCCTTCCAGGATCCAACAGGGGAGCTGTATAGAAAAGGCCACCTGGAGAGGAGCAGTGGCCTTTACTGGAGAGACCGCCAGCCTGCTGCCACCAAGCAGGAAAGAAGCTGGGAGAGAAAAGGCCCCAACCTCACTCTTCCCATTTCCATGTGTTTCTGGAGCTCCTGGAGGAACTTCCTCAGAAGCCAGAGGGCAGGGCCGTGAGCACAGTGCCTTCCAGCTCCTGGGGCACAGGGCAGTGGGCCCCAAGGGCACAGTGATGATTTCTGGCACAGGGAGATGTCAAATCTATTTCTTACCATGGACTGTAGTCAAATACACTAGAGAGCCATTGTCCATTAGAGAACGAGGTGGCACTGGGAGCAGGCATAGTTTAAAGTCAGCCAGCAGCCTTGCCCTGGCTCTGTCACTTGTGAATTGTGTGACCTTGGACAGACTGCTTGACCCCATCTGAACCTTCACTCCTGCCCCTACGCAAAGGGGTAGAACAATGCCACCTATGCATACACCTGCGCAAAGGGGGAGAACAATGCCGCTTATGCATTTTATCACGCAGGTCAGAGGTCCTAATGGAGAAATGCCAGCCACACAGGGTGCTCAGGGGTGACAGCATCAATCCTGTGTCCTAGGTGTGATGAAAGAAGTACTGGTATAGGGCAGGTAGCCCCTTCAGAGCCCTGGGGTCTGGGTGGACTTGAGTCTATCTGTTTCTTTAAACATTACCCTTGTACTGGCCTTGTTCTTGTCCAACCTCTCCACCCTGCCTTTGGTTACTTTGTTTCTTCTGCAGGCAACTATTGATGGAATGATTTATAAATACAAGGTGTTTATTGCTCCAGGAGAGAGTAAGGCCAATTGTCAACAGAATTTACTGAGAAATTGAGTGGTAAGAAGGATTAAAGCCCAAGGAATAAACCAGAGCCGGAGGACCTTTTCCGGGGACCTTGTGGTGGGTGCATATTTTCTGTGTAATTCCAGGTGCAGTGGGGGCTCCTGGCAGCAAGGGGCCTGTTCCTGCTCACAGCAGAGAGCAGGGAGCTTCCTTGCACCTGCCGTGACCCAGGTTGAACCCATGTCACCCCCTTGACCCTGCTCCAGGACCATGGCCATTTGTCCTTTTATTTTTGTCCTTAAGAAACACTGGGGCTCCATCTTCATGACAGATCAAACCAGACTGCTCAGGCTTCCATTCACTGACCTCATCTTACTGGTGCTTCAGTTTCCTCATCTGTAAAACTAAAGCAATAAGGGACTCCTGTCTTAAGGGATGGCTGTGAAGTGGAGAAATAAGGTTGGGAAAGAACCTGGGCCAGGTCAGTGAATGGAAACTTCTGGTTTGGCTGGGCCCTGGTAGATGTCCTCCACAGAGAAGGGCTCCAACCATCACCGCATGCAGGGTGGTTCTTCCTCTGTAAGCAGGTCAGACAGATTTGCAGGAGTTCTCCCTCTGTGATTAAAAGCTGTTGGTGCCACCGAAGGCTGCCGGTGGCTCTGCAGAAAGGCACAGATAATTAAGCCTGGTGCTGGGGAAAGAGCTGGAGGAAGACTGCTCTCCTGGAGCCGTCAGCCTTGTGCTCATTTGCATTGAAGTCAGGGGCTTCCCTCACATTCCAGCCACACTCGCAGCACCGGCAAGGCTGCAGATCAGGCATGTGGTCAGTGCTTTGGTCCCAGATGAAGAGGATCAGGGGGGCAAGTCAGGAGCTCTGCCTTGAAGGGGTGACAAGATGGTGGGTGGCTCTGAGGATGTCTTTCATGACAGAGAATGGGGTTCTGGAACCAGACTGCTCAGCTGGGCTCTAATCCAAGCTTCACCACTTTCCAGCTGGGTGGCCTTGGGTAACATATTAGCCTCTCTGTGCCTTCGTTTCTTTAGTTGGAAACGGGGATAGAAGTATGTTGTGATGAGAAGTGCTGATGATTTCATGAGTCAGCACAGGTCATGTGGCTAGAATAAGGCCTGGTGCATAATAAGCAGGCACACGTGTGAGCTGACATCACCAGCTTTCCACCACCACCACCACCACCATCTCCCTGAAACAGTTGTGTAGTGAGAAGAGCCCTGGACTAAGGATGGAGAAACTAAGGTGCTTTTATTTATTATTATTGTTATTATTTGTCCAAATATAGTATTCCAAATGGGACTGGAGACAAGTCATAAACACCCTTATGCTTCACCAAAATAGATAGAATAAAGCCTATGAGAAAATGTGGGTGAAGGGAGAGTAAGAACAAGGTAAGTGACCAGAATGCTTCTCATGTGGTCTCAGGGAGTTTCTGGTGTGTGCATTATTTTGGCTCTGAGCTACACAAAAATATGATTACTTGCAAAATTCATTGAAAAGCGCCAGTCAGTTGCAAAATGAATGAGCACTCTTAAACAGAAGGTGGAATGAAAGGAGTCAGATGCAAAAGCACACAGGCAGAGCAATTTCATTTATACAATGAGGATAAAAACAGGAAAAGCTCATCCATGCTGTTAAAAGGCAAGGTAACTGTGCTTCCTGGGGGCAGGGCAGTGACTGAGAAGATGGCAGGGGAGGAGCCGGGGTCCTGGTGATGGATGTCCCATTTCTTCATCTGAGTCTGAACAGCAGAGAGGCACTCGGTTTGCGAGAATTCATCAAGCTGTACATTTATGATATGCATGCATATTTCACAGTAAATATCAAATAAAAGCAGTTGCTTGGCAGAAGCATAGCCTTTCAGTACACGAGTATGTAAGTGACATTTATTGTTAACGACAGAAATAAATGGCCAATCTGTACGTGTGCACCATTGACCATGGGAAAGATTTCCCTCACAGCCATCCTGGGGGAGGGGCACTCCACTTTCACAGAAGGGACAGCTGAAGTTTACTGAGGCTAGGCTGAGTCCCTGCACCCCCAGGCCTCTCCCCCCGCCACTCCTCTGCAGTCAGTAGTGAGGGCCTTGAGGATCTGGCACAGAATCTGGTGCAGGACTAAGGCTGTACAGGTGCTTGAGGCAGGAAGGGAGCAAGGCATGTCATCACACCGTCACCAGTCACCCCCGTCTCGGCGTTGTAGAAGCATTTTTGTCTCCCTGACTCTAATTCCTATTGCACTTCTATGCAGCGCAAAAAGGCACTTAATTGCTTTCTGCTGCTATGTCTAAAACGCTGCGTCACTCTGGCCTGGGACTTCGAGCTGCACAGTTGTTTGGAGTGATTGAGAAGTGAAGAGATCACACTTCTGTTCCCAGCAGGAGGCCAGCCTGGTGGCAAAGGGAGGAGGGAAGAAATGAACTAAGGTAGGGGAAGAGGGCTGGGGATTGGACGCCTCGCCCCTCCCTCCCACCTGTGCCAAGGCTCCCTTCTTAACCCAACACCTGGATAAAAATGAGTGGGCGGCCCCCAAATGGAAACACCCCCCCATCCCGAGGCCTGGCTGCTGTTCCTGTCCTCTGCCCTGGCCCTTCCTACCCTATCAGATTCTTTGTCTGAACTTAGGTGGACAAATAGCCCAATTTTGGCCAATGCGCCATGAGACCTGCATTTACACTCTTCCTGCTGAAAGCCCGGCTCTCCTGGGGAGACGTTGGTGGGCACCAGGGAACGCTGGCCGAGTCCCTGGGAGACAGCCCCCTCTTCGGATCCCAGAAGCTCTTCACATCTCCCTCTGGGACTGGCGGGGCTCTGGTTTCCCTTCCCTTTGGGAGGACCGGTCTTTCTGCCACTGCTTGCATTACACTGAGTCAACATTCAATGAATAATGAATTATAATAATAACTTGAGGAAATTTATGCCCTAGCTTCAACTACGTCCACAACATAAAGGGAAAACTCACTGTGATTTACACCTGGGGACGAGCAAGTGAATAATGCAGGTGCCTTTGCTCAGAGACCAGCAAATCAACCCATTTAAATTAATAAATCCTGCTCTCTTCTGTGCCTCAATAATAGACTTACGTGTGTGTCTTAAAATTGGCCAAAATATCCGAGTAGGGGAACAGAGCAATTAGAGTCCCTTCTTTATCCAGAGAAAGTCTGAGGCACTGTCTAAGCTTGCTAACTTTTATTTGGGCTGAATGTAGGGAAAGGGGAAAAAAAAACAATATTGAATCCAATCTGACACATAGATTGCATCTAAATATACATGCTGCCAACTAGCCTACTTGACTGATTTTTTCACTTTTCAGTCACTTACTTTTGTATTTTCTGTTCATAGTCCTTATAGCCCCAAAACCCTGATATAGAGTGTGTTTTTTCTTGAAAAAGTTTTTGCAGACCTCAGGACTAGAAAATAGGGTTGGTGCTCACAGGACCCCCTACTGAGATCCCTTGCACTCAGGGCTGAAATTGAACATATTTCACAAAGCAGAGGGCTTGGCACTGACCAGCCAGAGTGGCTGTGGCCTGCAGGTCCCTGCTGTTCAGCGTCAAGTCTTTAATTTCTGGAACTCACAGTGGTCATCTTAGAGAGGATCCCAGGAGAGGCAGGGTGGGGCACTGGAATCTCAGGGCAGCAGCTCTTTGGCAATGGAGATGAAATTATTTTAACATTTCAATAGTACAGATGACTGAATATCAAGTCTGCCTCTGCAAGCTCTGAACAGTGGGGGGTGGGGAGGAGGTTCCAGTCTGCTTTTTGTGGGTCATTTCCATCCTCTAACTGTATGCTTCTTAGTCTATCCCTAATCAGTTGATCACCCCTACCCCAGCTTTCGGTGTCAGGCAATTATGATGAAAATCGTCTGGAGCTGGGTCAAACTCCAAGGTAAAGGACGAGTCCCCAACAAGACTGCCCTCATGTCAGACACCATTTGCAATTTTGGGGGTCCCCTGGAGTACCCTGTACTTCAGACCAGTTAGCTACAAATTCATGGGTACCTACTAACTCTTCAAGTTTCATAACTCACTAGAACTTTTCATAGAACTGAAGAAAGCACTCTACTTACAATTGCAGTTTTATTATGAAGGGTACAAGTCAAGGCCAATCAAAAGAAGAGACATAGATGAGGTCTGGGCGGGTTACAAGGGTGGAGTTCCTGTGCCTTCTGGAGGCGTCACAGACATCAATGTATGTCACCAACATTAATGTTAATGTGTATTACCAACCAGAGAAGCTCATCTAAGCCATGGTGTCCAGAATTTTAAGTGGGATTTCACTAGGCATGACTGAAACACTTGGCCACAAGACAACTCAATCTGCAGTCTCCTACCCATCCCAGAAGGTCAGACTAATATTATACGGCTTGAAGTCCCAACCATCCAATCACATGTCTTGTCTTCTGGCACAGCCAGGCCCATGTTATTAGCATAAACTAAGATGTTATGTGAGGGCTCACCATGAATAACGTGGGAAATTCCAAATGTAGAGGTTCTCTCTTAGGACCCAGGTTAAAAAAACCCTGCCAGGTTCTTTATTATACAATATATGATTTAAATAAACATGCTTAAGCTGAGGCCTTGCTTCTGTGTCCACGAGATAGGTGCTGAATGGTAGTGTGTGTGTGTGTGTGTGTGTGTGTGTGTGTATGAGCACACGTGGAGGTCTCTAGTAAAGACCACATGATGAAGCAGAAAGAGCCTGCGATTAGAAGTTGAGCCCTAGTCTTAGGTTGGGTGGAACATTATCCTTAGGGAGGACAAGGACAGTAGTAATTCTGCCACCAAGAGCAGTTATGTGCTTTTAGGAGTGTGCCGATGGACCAGAGGACAGAAAGTCTGAGAGAGGGCCAGATGATGGAAAAGACAGGGGGCTCAGAGGGAGTGTCTAATATTAGAAAATGAAATGTCAGAGCTGGGAAAGGCCTCTATCCATGGTCTTGGGTGTGTGTCTGTGCCTGTGACAGACATGTAAGTGTGTGTGAAGGTGAAAGAGAAAGAAAGGTCAAGTTGACAATACTCTTCAGATTTGGGTTGTCATCCCCTGAGATACAAGCTGGACCCATAGTAGATAAATGGTACCTCTCTCACTAGCACTCCTAATGAATCACTCTAGGTAATGTTTGCTTCTTGCCCTCATAACTTTGGGCTCATAACCTTGGATTCCCAGGAATGGAATACATTTCCACCAGGGCACAATGAACTTGAAGCTATGACAACAACATGGCCACTCTGGGCTCCTCCTGCCAGTTGACAAGCAAGCAAAGAAAGGGGTTGCTATACTAATGGAAGTAGTGGGCCCTGACCCCTATGAAGAGCTGAGGTCACTGCTATGCATTGTGGGCAGGGGGGAGCATGTCAGAACTCAGCAACATGCCAAGCTGTCTCTCGGACCTCCGTGCCTGGGAGTGGTGAAGATGATGGCTGCAATCACAGCTTGATGAAGGCAAGGCAGCCAAGTGCTCAGACCCTTGAGATAAGGTCCACAGGCAGGCAGCCCAGACCCACTGTTGAGGAAAAGGGAAATCTAGGATGTGTGTTGGAGGAAGAAGGTGATCGACATCAGTTAAGGTTTCAGGACCAGTTGCAAACACAGGGACTAGAGCTAGTTCCATCTGCCTTCCTGGATTTAGTTTGGGCAGAGATTGGAGGCAGCTACCACCATGAAGAAACTCGAGGATGGACTGGACACAATGGAGGGCCCAAAAAGTTCTGAGTGTTTCGGGGTGGCTTGTGCCAGATACCTCTTCTATCCTGCTTCACACCTTCCTGTTCCACTTCTCACTCCAGCCACTGCTATGGCAACCAGTCCTGTGGGAGCTACAATCAGCATCTCACAGGTTACAATTTCATAGCACCTTAGGTAGGTCCATGCCACACCCTCTCACACCCTGTGCTGGGGCTTCTGGGACACTGAGGCGGGGTTCCTGGCAGAAGCTCCTACGAACGCACACACGAGCAACCCGGGACTGCGCCGCAGTTACGGCCGATGAGGCCACACTGGCCGATGGGGAAGGGAAGACAGTGGAAGGGTGCTCTCCTCTTTATTCTCTAAGCTATGAGTCTCGAGATGTATTCCCCCCAGGAGCCTGTCAAAATCAAACTCCAGTGGCCAATACTAGTGGCCAGCTCATTAATGTGTTCTCCTTCTGGCTTCACCTTGCTTTCCATTTTCACCCTCCTGTTATTCTCTCTTGCTCCAGGGAATCACATATCAAATAAGCCACTCATATGCAAGCTTTTGTCTTAGATTCTGCACTGGCGCGGGTTGGGGGGAGCAGTCTAAAACATTCCCCCACTGACTATTCTCCATACAGAAGCTAGAGTGACCTGTATGTGAGTTAGATCATGAAACCTCTGCTCACAATCCTCCAATGGATTCTACAGTTGTGGACACGTTCCTCCTGGCCCCCACTGGGCAGCAGCCACCCTGGTTCCTTCAGGTAGTCAGGGCCAATTGCCCCCATTAGGAGCTGCTCCTTCTGTAGGAGGCCTGGCATGGTTTGAACCCCCCACTCCTCACCTCTCTGACCTTGGGCCCAACCCCTTTCCCTCCAGCCTCTTTGCTGACCCTAGAACACGTAGGGAAGCTCTCACCTCAGGAATTTTTCTCTGACAATTGCCTCTGCCTGACATGCTCCTCCTCCAGATACCTGCACGGACACCTGTGTCATTCTGTCCAGCCTTTCCTCCAATATTATGTCAAGACAGGGCAACCAACCATCCCGATTTGCCTGGGACTCCGAAACTCCCCAGAATGTGGGACTTTCAGTGCTAAAACTAGGACAGACCCAAACAAAGTGGGATGGTTGGTCACCCGATTTTATTTCAATGAAACCTGACTCTGGTATTTAAAATGTCGGCCCCTCCTGTTTCCTCTCACGTCCCTGTTTCCCACTAAATCTGCTATTATACTTCTTTTCTTCCATTGCCCTTGCTACCTCTAACCTACTACATAGTTTACTTATGTAACATGCTTATTACTTAGAACATCCTGCTGTATCCCTAGTACCTAGAACTGAGCACAGTGGTTCTCAATGTGTGGTCCCAGGCCAGCAGCATCAGCATCACCTGGGAGCTTGTTAGAAATTCAAATTCTTGGGCTCTACCCAGACCCGCTGAATGAGACAATCTAGGGTCGAGCCCAGGGATCTGTGTGTTAACAAGCCCTCCAGGTGATTTGCAGGCACACCAAGATCAAGAGCCACTGCCCCAGCACAAAGGCAATGCTCAACAAGTGTTTGCTGAGAGAATTAATGGTTCCTGTGGGGCGGATCCTCTTCATCCAATTTACAGAAACAGGTTCTCCATGGCTCTGTCTCAAATAGGATCTGTCTCTGTATTGAGGTTTTGTCACTTTGAGTCAAAGAGGAATTTCTCTTCAGCCTGTGAGCCCCAGCTTGAGAGCTCAGGGGTCATGATAATTAACCCAACACAGGCTGCCTGTCTTCAGTGAAGAGTGTCTTGGAGCTGGCTTATCTCAGAATGTAGGTGTTGGAGAAATAGAATTGCCCTAACATTTTCCCATGATACTTGAGCTGTTTTTATATTCTTTGACCCAGAAACCTCAATCAGCAATATTCTGGTGAATTATTTCAAAGGGCCAGAAAGGGTGGAGCAGAAGAGAGACATCTGATCTCCACCCACACGGAGAAATCAAACAGTTTTGAACTGCAGCAGGAGAGATTAAGGCTGGCCCCCAGGAAGGACTTTCTGAAGGCCAAGGAAAGTGACAGGAACCTAAGGGACTATGACATCGTCTTTCACAGTGCCTGAGTTGGGGTTGGTCCTAAGTGTGTGCCCAGGAACCAACTACAAGTCTCAGGACTCTGGGGACTGACCTAGAGGCGCCTGCCCTTCAATGAGGGGTCAGAGGAGCAGAGGTCGCCCCTCACTCACCAGCCATGTGAATTTGAACCCATTTTTCCTTATTTCTGTAACTCATCCATGGCACTATTGATATTTTGGACAGAATAATTCTTTGTTGAGGGGGCTGACTTGTGCATTGTAGGATGGTTAGCAGCATCCCTGGCCTCTATCCTCTACATATTAGTAATAACTTCTTCCTCAATTGTGACAATAAAAAATGTCCCCAGACATTCCCAAATGTCCCTGAGGTGGGAGCTCTAACAATACCAGGAGGCCTGGAGGGCCCGTAAGGTCCTTCTCAGTACCAATGCCCCCCATCGAGTGCCCACCACCCCATGGCACTTGGGGCAGCAGAATTCTGTCAGGGCCTGACTCAGAGAGACAGAATACATGGCCACCATGTCACATGCTTGGGGGGCCACCACAATGCCAGCCTGGCTCTGTTGGCTCTCTAAAATGCTGCCTTCCACACCTACTGGCAGCATCTTCAAAGGCCGTCTACTCTGAGGTGCTCAAATTCTAACAGCTGGTGAGGGAGGGGGTGCTGATGTCGTACACTGGAACCCCCCTCTCATTTGAAAACCAGTACTCCTCATGTCACATGTTCTTAAAAACCAAGGGCCCAAAGTCATAGCCGATATAGGGAAATGCTACTGTCAGATTCCCAGTCTGAGATATCTTTGAGCCATTATCTCCAGAAAGACCCTTTTTGGGTGAGGTGAGGTGAGTGAGGCAGGGTCTTGAAATTAGAGGATCATATCTTGTCTTTATTTAAAACTTTTATGTTTTGTTCATTGTGGATGTTCTTGCATTAATTTTGATATTTTGACATATTGCATTAAAGCATTACTTGATTACTGAGTTATTTGGGGTCCCTCTGAAACCTTGTACCCTAGCAAGTGTTTCACTTGCACTTGCCTCACTCTAGTCCTGGCACTGGTCACCAAGGTTTTATGTTGCAGAACAGCAGTTCTGCTACTGAGGAGCATGGCAAAGGGAGCAACCAATGCTTAACCTAAAGACCCAGAACACCTGGTGTTTCAGAAGCCCCCAGCTATGACTGCTCAGTGAGAATACACTGAAGATAAACTAGACAGCGCCTCCCAGCTTTAATCCTCTGTGAATGACTGGTTCTAGGATACTACACATCATTCATTCATTTATTCACAGTCATTCTCCAAGGGCCTGCTCTGGGGCAGGCATTGGCAAGACCAGTGGGGTGACTTCCAGGCAGGGAAGACCAGCTTGTGCACAAATGAAACCTAATGCCAATGTGAGGACTGTACAAAGCACCATGGGAACCTGCTGAAGCAGTGATTCATTGAACCTGGTCTCTGGGGACAGAGCCCAAATACAAGATTCATTCTCAACCCAAGAGAGATCTTGTCAACCACAGGTCATTTTCCTAGTTTGCTAACAAGACTGCCAGTCTCAGTGGTGAGATATGAGCTGGGGATTTACTCAGCTTCATTTCCTTTAATCACTTAGGTAGCAATCAAGGGACTTGTACTCCCCTTCATATAGCTGAGGCTCCATGGGGTGGAAACAATTAATGAAATGATTCCCACATAATTAGAGGGCTTAACTGATGAAAAGCAAGAGTATGTTTTTTTCACTGCCCACTCTCCGTTTTGTTTTGAGATTCATGTGGGGAAGTAGCTACTTTCAGGGAAGAAACAGGAAATAATACACTTGTGAACAATGGTCTAACTCCCCATTTTCCAGATGAAGATACTGAGGCCCCGGAGGACAATTGATTTGTTTAGAGTGACAACTTGAAAAGAGAACTTATCCATGATAACAGTACAGGCCCACGGGTTGGGGAGGGATGTGGCTGAGAGTAATGTCTGCCTCCGCTTCTCTAGTTGTACGGGGACGCACACAGCGTTCTTTGTGAGGAAATTAATTAAGCGGCAGATAATCCCTACAGTGGTGAGAAACAGAGCTAATAAGCAAGCATTTGGTTTGTGGTAGGAGACAGGGTCCCTTGTGGCTGATACCAGGTGTTCCACACTCTGGGGAGGAGGGCTGGATAGCTCAAAAGACGTTGCACTTGGGCCTGGTGGGATCTGGCTCTCGTCCATAGCAGCCCTGGTGGCGTGTACCTTGCTGTCCCTCTAAGTTCCCTGAACAGGAGGCATCTGCTCTCTCACATCCTACTCTCTTGTCCTGGAAGGAGGTACGGCAGGAAGCACCATTAGTTTCATTTTACAGTTGAGGAGACTGGCATTCAGAAATGCTTGGTGATTTGCCCAGGAGCGTTTTGCTAAGCAAATAGCTGCCAGACCCTGCTCTGGAGCGCAGACCACTCACTGTATTTTCTGCCCAGTCCTGTGGAGGCTCTGCTCCCAGAATAGGCAGGTCGGGGCTGCCAACTTCCATCTCTGTTGAACTCCACCAGTGCTGGGAGACCCAGCAAATCTATCTTTGAATCCGTCTGTCACAAAATTCTTTCTTATAGCTACCTTAGTTGTTTTCTTCATATAGATGCAGCCCATCTCCCTTCCAAGATTCCCTGCACCAGGAGCCATCTCTTTCACTTCTTATTAGCCTAGCATCTGGCATAGGGCCTGGCGGAGTATGTGTTCTGGAAACACTGTTTCCCTTGTCCTGCCCTTGTGTGGCTGACCCTTGTGTTACCCAGGGGCAGATGAGTCTGGGATCCTCTGATCACCCGCAGTGCAGCTGATGCATTTCCTGGCAGCTGTAATGGAAGCAGGAAATTGCAAACACAGATGCATGGGGTCTTGAGACAGTACCGTAAAAGTGTGAAGCCTGCCTCACGGAATCTAGGGACCTTCAGGCTCTGCCTAAGTGGGCAACACAACTCAGCCAAAGCCTACCCTGGCTTCAGCAAACTATGGACCCAGGGTTGCCAAAGCCTTGCTTTGTCAAGAACAGAAATTTGAATATCTATGTAAGATTTCCTGACTTGGTAGTGTTGATGTTAAATTCATGTTTTTACAAAGGTAACGTGTTCACATCAAATAAAACACAAGTCTGGACTGTTCACTGGCAGACTCTTAGCTCCTTCTTAGTCACAAGGCTAAAAACAACCCAGGAAGGGGCAAGGTGGGCAAGCGTCAACAGGAGGGGCTCACCATGTTCCCCCCTCTTCCTCTCTCCCCAGGAACCTTGGGGAGCCTCCCTCCTAGGGCAGCCTCTGCTCCCCTGTACTGTACTTGAAACTCGACTTCACTGGCCCCTTGTGGTTCTGCCTTGTGTACAAAAACACTGTCCCCTGCCCTGGCGTTCTGGGCACCTTCTCTTCCCTTCCTCGTGGGTAAACGAGGAGAAAAAAACACCAGTCCCGTGTTTCCAACGGCTTGGCAGCGTTCATTCTCAAATGTCTTCTCAGCGAATTTCCATGTTTTCAATCACCTCCTAACTCACCTCCAGGGAGCCCAGCCAAACCGGAGGATTAGTAGAATAATGAGTTTAAATTATTTAGTGCTTTTTCCCCCCGTGTTTATTCTGTGGCAATATTGAATCTAATCCAGGTCCAGATGCATTGGATGATAAATACATGACAGGTTATGGCTAATAACTGATCTCATTTTTAAATTAATATGCAAATTTCCGCTCACAGCTGAGGAATGACAGAGGCAAGTTGGGGACAGCAGGGAAGGAAAGAGAAGAGAGAGGAGGCTGCATTGTTCCCTTTTTTTCTGGATTGTAATCA
>VMDR010002085.1:0-101294 GCA_007922815.1 Macrotus californicus | reverse complement strand
TTATCTAAGAAAAAGAAGATGATCAAAACTATGAACAATAAAATGACAACAAACACAACTGTTGACAACCGAACCTAAAAAAAACAAAAACAAACTAAGCAAACAACTAGAACAGGAACAGAATCACATAAATGGAGATCATATGGAGGGTTATCAGTGGGGAGGGGGAGAGGTAGAATGGGGGGAAAGGTACAGGGAATAAGAAGCATAAATTGTAGGTACAAAACAGACAGGGGGAGGTTAAGAATAGTATAGGAAATATAGAAGCCAAAGAACTTATATGTATGATCCATGGACATGAACTAAGATGGGGGAATGTGGGTGGGAAGGGGTGTGTAGGGCGGAGGGGAATAAAGGGGGGAAAAAGAGGACAATTGTAATAGCATAACCGATAAAATATATTAAAAGAAAAAATTCACTGTGCACGATGTTTTTAGCACATTGCAAACAGACGCTCTCAATGCCCTGCCTGTATCGTCCTCAGACAACCAATTCTGTACT
Source organism: Macrotus californicus (assembly GCA_007922815.1). Lineage (NCBI taxonomy): Eukaryota > Metazoa > Chordata > Mammalia > Chiroptera > Phyllostomidae > Macrotus > Macrotus californicus. The sequence continues at coordinate 100,793 of VMDR010002085.1, read as the reverse complement.
TGATAGACGTCTGTGGCTGAGGGCTGTTCCAGAACCACGGAAAGCTGTCTCACTCACCCAAACTCAGCAGCTGGAAGTGCTGGGGGATGAACTCTCTCTGGATCAGCCCTCAGCCAATGACTGCTGAGGTCTGGAGTAAAGTACCCCAGCTCCCCTGTCTCTCTGGTGAAATGACTCTGAGGTATGCTTTGCACCCTTTTCTGTTAGTCTCTGCGGCCATTGGCTTAGTAACATAACCTTTTCTGGCTGCCCTCTCTTCCCAATGTCACTTCCCTAACACCCCTGCAGGGGGCGCCTGCACCTCCCAAATGAACTACCTGCATTGGAATCTTGCAGTCAGCTTTTGAGGGAACCTGCACTAGGACACTTTGCTTGGCAGGTATCTGTTCTGGTCTGGGATTGAGAGGAAAGTGGATACAAGGGCAGGACGCGGGACAATTTGTTAAGGACTTAGGCACCAGACTGAGAGTTTAGACTCGACCTAGGAGATCATTCATGCACTGGGTGATATTTGAGTAGTTTCCTTACAATTTACTACTTTCACCTTTGATGTATTAATTCCTAGGTTTTTACAAATATTGCATTTTTCAATGAGTTCAGGCTTATAAAATCGTGCTGAAGTCAGAGATGGCAGCCTTCTTATTTGCTAGTTGCTTGGAAAAAGAAACCGTAGAGAGGAGTGTTATTAAGTTGTAAGACCGATGAAATTCACAGCAATAAAGCTATTCTCTAGGCCTTGTCAGAGACCGATGAAGGCTGAGATTAGTAGTCCCAAGACTATAGCCCTCATGACGGCCCTATCTGTAGCCGTCCTGTTCAATATTTTACAGCTTTGTGCGGTTGTCTGAAAAGTCTCTTTAAAAACATTGGGTCTTCAAATTTTTGACATTATTTCCTATGGTAGGAAAACCATATTTGTATATTATGCAAATTATAATTGCATAATAATTGCTTGTCATTAGAAACTGCGTAACTGTAGCTGGTGTCTGTAACTCCTAAAGGTATATAAATAGCCTAACTCCCTTTGCTGTGTACAAGTCTCAAAATTCCATATCTGACTCTTCTCATTTAGACCCAGAATAAAATTAATGAAGTCAGTGACTCTTTGTCCAAAGACAACACATTTGGGAGATTGAAATTAGAAATTTGGCAAATCTATCACGTTCCCTCTGCCTTGTAGGCTTAGAAACCTGGATCGATGTTTTATAGACGTATTTCCCTCTGCTACAAAAGTTCAGAAACTTTGAATCATCTTTTCTGTGTGGAATCTTCTTAATCAATTTCCCAGAGAATACTTTGTTTTATAAAACACAATAACTAGGTTTGTTGATTCAACTGGCACTCTTTCTGCACAGGGGACTGGATATTTGTATTCTCTGGTCAGAGCTCTTTTGCTCCATAGGCTGGCTACCCAAGGAGTCAAATTATAATCAGAACCTGGTCTGGCACACGTGACGTCAAAACAAAGAAACCCTGATGCTTGGAGAGGTTAATGGCTTCACACTAAGATAGAACGACGCTCTCACCCTGCTCCCAGGACCTGCTGCTTCCTGGTGAACAGCAGCCCTCACCTGCTTGCTGATTTCACATTTTCTTCGGTGTAGAGCCTCATAAAAAGGAAAGGCAGGGGTCTGGCTGCTTCCATTGTTACGGCAAATATTAGGAGTCATAAGTGGAATCTTTTCCTTGGTTCACAATTGCTGCCTTTTTTCCTCCCTACATAGATACCCAAAGGATCTCCGAGTTGCATTACGAGATCATGTCATCTGCCCTGCCTAGTGTGGCTCAACTTCTAAGTCTCCTTCCAATCAAGAAACCCTGAAAGTTTCCATGCATATTAGCTCTCCCTGATTACAGTGGAAGCTGACAACACTGAGAAATATTCAGAAGATTTGACCTAAGTTTGAGACCTGGGTTAACAAAAATTTGAGAAGAACTTTTTTTAAGCATTTGTGAAAGGACTCATTGTATTTCTCTAAGGGGGAGTAAAATTCAGGGCCTGTGACTCATCATATATGAGTCCTGTGACAGGAACATGTCAAATGTCATTCTGAGCAGAAAGTCCACACTGTGGGCTCTGGGCAGCATCCAGTACATGCAAATGTGTCCAGGGTCACTACCTCTTCTTTACAAGTGACTGGCCTGGTACAGCCAGATAATTCACGTGACCTAGACATGGCTTCCAACACATTTAATGGTCAGTGTGAGGGCCGCACTAAAGAAAAATGATGAAAGGAAATCGCATCCCAGCTGTTAGAAAAGAACTGGAAGTGAATAGAAATTTTCATGATGAACAGAGGAGGCACTGATAAAATGGAAGGGAATAAAGAATGAAATAGACTTTTCAAAACAACTCAGTGACTTCCTGGAATAGCTTTAGTGGCCTATGCTGAAGATATTGTAACAAGATTTAACAAAGATGTAAGAATGTTTCATCAGAATTCACATAACTTTCCATTTAAAGCCTTCCATTATTTTTTTACAAGAGCTCTTCAGCTTCTCCCTGCAGGGAAATGCCCTGCAGTTTAAAGAGGATGTAAGACAAACTTTGATTGCCATGGGAAAGGAAAAGTAGGTTCTGACCAATTTTCGTCATCATCTTTGTAAATGAAGCTAAAAATATATTAAAGATGGGAGGGGGACGCTGTTTACCATCGAAACCTGCTTGGGTGTTTGTATGAAACCATTCTCTTCCAGTCCACCTGAAGAGGAAGTGCTAATTCCAGGCTATGAGGTATTTCAGCAAGTTGCCATAACAAACCTAAATAAAACATATAATGAAATTTCACTTGAAAGGCCGCAAAATTTTTTTTAAATATTTTATTTATTCATTTTTATTGTCTTTTTAAAATTATATTTTATTGACTTTGCTATTACACTTGTCCCAACTTCCTCCCCTTTACCCCCCGCCCCAGCACCTCCCACTCCCTCAGGCAGTCCCCCCACCATTGTTCACGTCCATGGATCATGCATATAAGTTCTTTGGCTACTACATTTCCTATACTGTACCTTACATCCCCATGGCTATTCTGTAACTACCTATTTGTACTTCTTAATCCCCTCACCTCTTCACCCATTCCCCCACACCCTTTTCCCCTCTATCAACCATCAAAACCTTCTCCATATCCACAATTCTGTCTCTGTTCTTGTTTGCCTAGTTTGTTTTTTAGATTTAATTGATAGATATGTATTTGTTACCATTTTATTGTTCATAGTTTTGATCTTCTTAAATAAGTCCTTTTAACATTTCATATAATAATGGTTTGTGATGATGAACTCCTTTAGTTTTTTTTCTTGTCTGGGAAGATCTTTATCTGCCCTTCCATTCTAAATGAAAGCTTTGCTGGATAGAGTAATCTTGGCTGTAGGTCCTTGCTTTTCATGACTTTGAATATGTTTTGCCAACCTCTTCTAGCCTGCAAAGTTTCTTTTGATAAATGAGCTGACAGTCTTATGGGAGCTCTCTCTGTAGATAATGAACTTCTTTTCTCTTGCTGCTTTTAAGATTCTCTCTTTATCTTTAACCTTTGGCATTTTAATTATGATGTGTCTTGGAGCAGGCGTCTTTGCATCCACCTTGTTTGGGACACTCTGTGCTTCCTGGACTTGAATGTCTATTTCCTTCACCAAATTAGGGAACTTTACTTTCATTATTTTTTCAGATAGATTTCCAATATCTTGCTCTTTACCTTCTCCTTCTGACATCCTATCATGTGAATGTTGGACTTCTTGAAGTTGTCTCAGAGACTGCTTACAGTATTCTCATTTTTTAAAATTCTTTTTTCTTCTTGTTGTTCTGATTGGTTGTTTTTTGCTTCCTTATGCTCCAAATCATTGATTTGATTCTCAGCTTCATCCACTCTGCTGTTGTTCCCCTGTGAATTGTTCTTTATTTCAATTAATGTATCATTCATTTCTGCCTGGGTCTTTTTAATGCTGTTGAAGTACCCAATGAGTTCCTTGAGCATCCTAATAACCAGTGTTTTGAACTCTGCATCTCATAGATTGCTTATTTCCATTTCACTTAGCTCTTTTTCTGGAGTTTTGATCTGTCCTTTCATTTGGGCCATGTTTCTTTGTCTCCTTGTTTTGGCAGCCTCCCTGTGTTTGTTTCTATGTATTAGGTAGAGCTGCTTAGACTCCATGTCTTGGTAGTGTGACCTAATGTAGTAGGTGTCCTGTAGGGTCCAGTGGTACAGCCTCCCATATCCCCCAAGCTGAGTACTTGAGATCTACCCTTTGTGTGGGCTGAGTATCACCCTCCTCTTGTAGTTGAGCCTTGGTTACTGTTGGCAGATAAATGGGAGGGATTTACCCAGGTCAGTCAGCTGTGTGGACTGGCTGTGACAAATTACCACCAACCTCTGCCCCTCATGGAGAATCATTTATGCAGGGGCAGAGTGATGGTGCTCCTACATAGTCTATAGCTGTCCATGGAGTGTGCTGGCCCTGGGGTTTCCTGGGTGTTGCAGGCCAAGTTTAGCCCTCACCTGTGTTTTGCCCGAGGCCACCATGCCTGAACTGTAAAGCAATTGGAGATGGCTGAGTCTTGTGCTGTGCTTAGAGATTCCCAAACGAAGGCAAGTTGTGAATCTAGGCTGACTGCTGCTAGTGCTGAGCCTGGGACTTACTGAGGCCAGCTGTTGCTTGTTTGAGAGAATGTAGGAAGTTGTGAAGTATGAGCCAAGACCAGCCATTCATATGGAAAAGCAACTTAGATGGGTCTGTAAGTTGAGTGAGCAGAGTTTCTGGGGATCTCCAAGGCAAGTCAAACATTGTTAGGCAGGTTGATGGAGTCTCAGATAATGAATCAGCTTGCTGGCTCTGTGCTGGGAGGGTTTAGAAAAGGAACAATGGCCTGTGCTCACCTTGATGCCACACACTTCAGTTCCTCTGTTTATGCCCCTGGTACTTTTCAAGCTGCTACCCTGGTGCTGAAGCTCAGAGGGAGGGAGTCTGAGTGTGGGCTCTTTAAGAGGAACTTCTTGGGGCTCCAGAAGTTTCTTCTACCGACTCAATCCTCACTGGTGTTTGCAGCCAGAAGTTGTGGGGATTCAACTTACTGGCACTGGAACCCTGGGCTGGAGGGCATGATGTCGGGCTGGGACTCCTCACTCCCAAGATATCACTCCCAAATTTTTATCCGCCACACATAGGCGGTGGACCAACCCCTTCCACATCAACGTCCCTCCTACTAGTCTAGATAGATGTGGTTTCTTTAGTTCCATTGTTGTCAGACTTCCGTTCACTCAATATCTGACATTTCTGAGTGATGGTTGTTCTATATTATAGCTGTAATTTTGATGTGGTTGTGCCAAGAGGTGAGCCATGTCTGCCGATGTCACCATGTTGACCAGGAGTCTGAAAGTGCCCGAAAATTTAAGAGTAACTTCAATTGCTTCTATAATTCCACTAAGAATTCAAGAATATATTACAGTAATTTCAATAGCTCAGGTGAGTCTGAGTCTGGCACTCCAGGTGGGAGTAGTGGTAGAAGAGGGGGTACTCTGCTACCTGAAGCCACAGTACAAAGAACAATGGGGTCTTCAACTAATTACTGAAGAGTATTAGATTTCTGAAACCATAAGGCTGATATCCTAGAACAAAGAGATGCTCAGGCAGTTTCTAGTCCAGCCATGCTCTCAAATTCCCTGATGTATAAAAAGGTCAGAAAGAACAGGTGGGCACCAGAAAATATGAATTATGTAAACTACTGATATGTCAGGAGCTGTAGGAAAGATTTAGGGGAGCTGGAAGACCTGGTCCAGGCAGAACAGTGTGGCCACTGCAGGAATCCTGCCAGGAGATGAGAGCGCCTGAACTGGGCAGGTCGCCATTGTGATCAAGGGAGGTTGGGGGGCTGTGTTTCTCTATGAGGTGTTTGTTCTAGGAGAAAGGGAGGGAAAGCAGAATGTAATGGGACTATGGTTAGAAAATTGGAGGGTGGACCTTGAGGTTTCCAGTGTGGGTAGTTCACAGGTTCTGAAATGGTTGAAGGATATTTCCATTGAAGCGGTTGGCTAGATTGAAGAGCAGGTGAATAGGGTTGGAGCTGAGGAGATCAAAGAACTGAAAGGCTTTGCACAAATGGGCCCCATCACACAAGCACAGGGATGATGCCTAGACTGACGAAGGTTAGAGAAGATAAAAGCAGAGGACGCACACCTCAATGAAGGCATATCAGCAATGGCTGGAAATAGCAATGGAGTAAGGCTATGACCTGTCCAGCCCTGTGATGGGTAAGAAAGTGCCACCAAGAGTTGCCTCCACTTTACTCACCTTTCCCAAGGTGTCCTGGCTCTCAGGTTTCTGTGCATTTACACCTATCATTCCTTCTGGCCTGAGGCTCTGTCTTCATACCATATTTCATCCAATCTAAGACACTATCAATTTAGTAAAGTAATTATCTTTCAAGACCTAGCTCAGAAATCACTTCTAATCATAAGCCTTCTTTGGTACTTTCAGGCAAAATTAAATATTATACTAGCTTCATGCCACGAGTTTGGGGTCCAACGACCTCAGTGGTAATCCAGACTCACCCACCCCTAGTTCTGTGAATTTGGGAAAGTTCCCTGAGTAATGTGTGTCTCAATTGCCTCATTTGTAAAATGAGGATGCAAATATTGTAGCAATACCTCAGTAGTATGTCTGTAAGAATTAAAGAATGTCTTAACTTCTTGCCTGACACAGAGACATTGCTGAAAAAATATTGTCTTGTTTTTGTTTTGTTTGTTTGTTTGTTTTTCCCCATGGAGAACCTTGTATACATCTCAGCCATACCTTCGCCATCTCTATGATAATTATTTGTTTACACTCTGGTATCTCTTTAATGCCAGAGACTTTGTCTTCCTGTTCCCTCTGCACCCAGAGCCTGTCATTAATGCCTGGCTTGAATTAGGGCTCCCAGATTTATTGCTGAAGTAAGTTAAGTTTTGTTGAGACAGCAGGGTCCAGCCAGAGGTGGATCTGAGTTGCAGAGGAAGTGAGTATCCAGCAAGTTTCAACCAAATTAGTCTTTATGCTCTGAAAGGATGCTGGAAACAAGAGAAATGTTTGGAGTAGAAATGGGATCACAGCAAGTGATTACGAGGAAGCCAGAGCTCTTACATGCAGAAATTTTGAATTTGGATCAAGCCTAATAAAAACAGGGTAGCCAGATGAACAATGCAGCAGAGGAAAGCTGCTGCCCACCACCTCAGGCAGGCTGAGCTGAGAACCCCAAGGGAGGAACCAGATCCCACCCTGAGACAGGACTGCAGTTAGCACTGGCTGGTGGAAGATAGAGTACACGTGTTGCTGCAAAAGCTGAACATCCATGAGGTCCAGACCCAGAAACATGTTCCTAGGTGGACAGAGAGCACAGTGGCCAGGGAGCTGCAGGTCCCAGGTGGGGAAGCCTGTCTTACTGAGGCACCTGTAGCTGGGAGCAGAGGAGCATGGGGAGTGTCGATGGAAGGGGCCAAGGAGGCCGTAAGGCCTGAGGGCTCAGTCCACTCAAGGTGACTTTAAAATCAGAGACCCAAAAGCATATGTCCTCACAGTCCACTCTCTCCTTGGTATTCCTGAGTACTTCAGGGATCCCTGAAAGGCAAACGATCCTAATTGCTGGCCACATACACGGATTCCATAGAACCCACACTCTTCGTTTTTTAACCCTTGGGTGAAAGTTTGGGAGGCTCATGTCTTAAGAAACCTCAGAGAAACCCTTCCTTCTCTTCTTCCCACTGAAGGAATGAAAGAAAATGCAGCGTTTTTCTGCTGCTGCCCCGTCTCCTAGTCCTGCTGCTCCCCCGTCTCCTAGTCCTGCTGCTCCTCCCTGCTGAGCTGTAACTCTCCCCTGCCTGGGGCCTGGTTCTGCACGAGGTGTTGGGGAGGGACGCAGGATTGTTTTTTTGTGGCTTACATTAGTGCTCATGTCCCCCAGGACATCTAACAGACCTACTGGGTCTGACCGCAAAAGGATGCTTTCTGTCTTCAAATTTACTATCTGAGATAAATCTCTATTCTCTTGACACTTTGCTGTGATTAAAAACCAATACTTTTATTCACTCTCAGCAGTAACAATCTTTAAAATGTAATTTCATTGTGATGAATGTTATAATCTAAAGAAATAAATCATTTATAATCACACCATGCTTTTCTGTGACTAGATATTTTTACAGGTTGTATTACTCTCCCAAGAAAGACTCCCAAGGCCTTAGGTGTGATGCCGACATTTTCACTGTGGAGGAAGTCCAGGTCTTACACTTCTCACAAATGTCCTGGTAGCCCCGACTGATTGAGCCAGAAACACAAGGGTGGGGTTAGAGGAACTTTTCTCCCTGCACAACCCCACCAAGCCCTGTCAAGTCATTTTAGCACAGCTCCCTTCTGATAAGGGAAGTGTTCCTTTTTTTTTTTTTGTGAGAGAGAGGTTGTCCAACACTATTGTATTTATAAAAATGACTCAAAAGTGAATCCAACAGTTGACGCACATGCATACTTCGTTTATAACTTTAACAACAAAAGTTATTGCATAGAACTTATTCTATAGAACTGAGTAAGAGTGTTAGCACAACAGGGGCTGTTAGGCACTGGGGCCACCTAAGTTGCACCAGAATGGGCAGATATTACCCAAGTATACTTCTATTGTTAGAGCTGAATCAGGTTTAAGACCATTCAAGTTCTAGCACAGAAACACAAATGTTTTGGAGCCCCAATTGTTTGTGTTTGAAATATGTGACCTGTCTTTCAACTTGTGGTCTTAAACTTCTGTTTATAGAATCCAAAAGGAAGATGCAGAAGAATTTGAATGGGGAACTCAAGAGTCACAGATTTTACCTTCAGCTGATAGGCTTCAGTGATTAATGCATGTGGAAAGATGTTATTCCAGGAACTCAAATGCATGACCATGTGGCTCCAGGAGGGTGATAAGCAAGTCAACCTTTATGCTCCGTGGGGTCTCCAAGCCATGAGGATGGTGTCTGAGCCATTGTCTTCTAGGGAGGGAAATGCCCCTGATGCAACAAATATTGATCAGCAGATAAATAAATACTGGGAAAATCACACGGGACTGCAACTCTTATCTGATTAACCTTTTTCCAAATTCCTTACCTATCCTGTTCTTCCTAATAAAAGGGCAGCTTGAGGTGAAATGTTAAGACAGTTTTTGAGGGTACATAACCCACTATTTTCTCAGATTGCTGGCATCTGAATAAAGTGCCCATAAAGATTCAACCTTTGTTTCTTTTGGTTCTGGTAGTGACGGGCAGCAAGGATATTGACTTTTCTGGTTTCATTTTCTGGCTAATCTGTTGGGACACCTGCAGGACTCCCCAGTAAGTCTGGGTATTTGGCAGGGAGTCCCGCTGGCTGCCTGGACTGGCGGTTGTGGGGGCCCAGGGTGCAAATTTGGGTACTCCCTAGCAGCTGCCGAGGTTTCACCTGTGGTGTCCTCCAGTTATTGGCAATTCCCGCCGCCTCACTCTTGATTGAATCGCAGTGCTTCCTGGTTCAGAATTGCAGTCCTGGGTTACGACTTAGAACAGGCATCAGGAGTTAACCGTGCAGAGGTCAGGGTCCAGACAATTACAATGTAGGTTGCATGTATCCGAGAGATACATTCATTACTAGTATGTGCTGAAAAGCAAAAAGGAAATAAAAACACTGCAAATTTGCATTTATTATATTTACATAATAAAATACATGTTTTTAAACTTATTTTTAGTACAGTCTAGAAAGTATTAAACAAAGAAATATGAAAACATAAAGAATAAAAAATTTTCTTTTCAAATAATGGAAACATGGATTTTGCTAAAAAATACAGCCAAAAAAAGTCTTTAACATTAATTTATCAGAATCTTCAATAGTTGGCTTTGCAAAATGTTTGTAACAATCTACACAAACAGTATTGCTACGCTCATGATTTCCATAACATTTGCAAAGGTATTTTGATAAGTGGTATCCCTTAGATACAATTTACTACGGAATATCACACTCTTACGAAACACGTGTTATGACCAAACTGACGGCTTAACATTAGTCATGTACAAATGCACAGCTAGTCATGCCCTTGAACCTATGCACCTGATATGCAACAATATTCAAGAAAAGAGTTTGTTTGTATCTCTCTGATCAGCCAGGACCTCCACAGGGTTAAGGTGTGTTGGGAACTGCCCTGCCTAGTTTCAGAACCTGTAACTCCCCATGGCTAAGGCTGAGTAAGAGACCTTGGGACCATAAGCCACTAAGGAGACAAAGTTTATTCTCCGGGCAGAGGCACCGCCTCTGTCCCCTTTTACTTCACTCTGCTTGGCCCCGGACGATGACAGGTTAGCCAATGACAGGTAAGATTCCTCAAGGGAGGGACGACCTAAGACAGGCATGGTCATGAAGGGGTCATCAGGGAAGGACTTGGGGGCTATAGAAAAAGGGGGTGATGGACCCTCACCCCTTAGCTTTGACATAGCCTGAGTCCTCATTCTGTCTGATAGAAGTCTCCTAATCTCTTGGCTGCCTTACTTGCCCAGCCTGACTTAAGCCTGAAACAATGCCAGAGGTGGGTGCAGCCCTGTGCTGGAAAGGGCAGGTTCCCTGGGGCAATCAGGCCTACAAAAGAATGCATAAAATCCTGTGAAACCTGCTTTGTCAAGAATGTCCTTAAATAATGGTCGAAGCATAAAATGAATTTGTTTCCCCAAAGTTTTATGGCCCTTTGGCTATCTGACCCTGACTCAGAATAAGCCCTCCTATGTTATCTATTGTTTGATCGTTACTGCCTGACAATGATTGATGAGCTTTATGTCATGTATTACTATGCAAATTAAATCCAATCAAAGCCCATTGAGGAACAGGTTCAAGGCCCTTCTCCTTTGAGAGAATGGCTACCTCTCCTCCCCAAGCAGATCATGTCTTCCTAGACTTGTTCTCATCTGTGGACTTACTCTCATCCGTGGTGGATGGGGGGGAGGGGGGAGGGGGGAGGGGGCAGGGGAATGGGGGGACGCTGTGGGCAGAGTCCCCTCACATAGGTGCCTTCTGGTTTGTGTGATATTACAGAGCCCTATCTAATAGAATAAGCTGAGTGGGGGGAGCCTCCATTCTGGGAAACAGCCTTTTGGGGCAAATTCTTTCTGGTTTGTGTGATATTACAGAGTTCTGTCTAGTAGAATTGAGGGGGAAGAGCTTCCATTTGGGGAAATAGCCCTTTGGGGTGAATTCTCGCTGATGGGTTGACGTGTGCTTAAGAACCTAAGAAAATGTTGTTTTTTTAATTGTAATACTGTTTGGATTATGTATAATCTAGATGCAGGAGAAGGCTGGCTGCTGAATGGGTCTTCAAACTACTGTACTATACTATATACTACAATTAGAGTTTTTCTGTCAAAGGTCAGGGAAAGGGGAAGATGGTCTGGAGAAAGGGAGTTTGCCCGTGGCACAGAGCAGGAGCTCTGAACAGAGGGACCAGGAAGATCAGGATGGCTGTGGCGAACACCATCAGGGTTTTCACAGCCCCTCCAGCCCTGGTGGACTCTCCTCCTTACTCGGCTGAGGGAGCTGAAGGACATGAGCTTGAACTGGTCTCTCTGTCCTGAACCCCTCAGGGAATCAAATTCGGTGGAGCACAAGCCCCCCCAAGGGCAGGGCAATTGTATTGCAAGGGGAAAGGGCACCGGAACAATGAGTGCACCAAGCAAGGGAAAAGGAGGTTGGGGTCTGAAAACTTGGGTAAAACTAAGAGTGGGAGGACGACCTGTAGACCTTTTGGACTGGTACTGGGGCGACATATTCCATGATCAATAGACCTCTAACTGAACTGTAGAAGGAATTTCTAGAGGCCCTGAAAGCTGTTTTTCTAGAAGCCATTAGAATGTGCTGTGGGAGAGAGGGTTTTCCTCTTCCAGGAAGGATTTCTTTTGTCAAAACTCCATCCTCTTATCATTTTCTTGCCAGCAGAAAAGCAGCTCCACCTGCAAGTCTCTCCAGAGTACACCCAGCAGTTCCTTATGAAACTGGGAAGAAGAACAGCAAACCTGGGCAGAAGAAATTGAGAATTAGGTAAACCCCATTGCGTGGGCTGCTGGAAGGCTAAGGGAGTCTAAGTGAGACTCCCCTGTGAAAGCTGACCTCAAACCAGGGGCGGGACTCCCAACAAGAAGCAATATTCCTTGTGAAAGGAGACCCCAGAGTCCAGGTGATATTAAAAGTTTATTTATTAAAGCTGGACACAGCAAACTAAGAATGGCCTAGAATAAAAGAAGCAGCAGAAGAGTGACTATGTGGGGCTGCCCTGTCACTGACCAATCAGTGAAGACCATGAGTCTGAAAAGGCATACGCAAAGAACTGATGTGTGATTGCCTCTCCCACGCCCTCCACCGGGGACCTGGCAACTCAGATATGTGCCCTGACTAGGATTCAAACTGGTGACCCTTCGGTTCATAGGCTGGCATTCAGTCCACTGAGCCACACCAGAAAGAACTCCCCTACTTCTTTCTCTATAGGCACCTGTCTACTAAACTCTAAGGCAATGGACAACTGGTAACTTGTCCCAGGCTGATCCCCTGAATCTGTTTCCAGAAAAGGCCCTCTTTTCTCTGACTTTCCACTGAGCTAAGGCAGCCCAGACTGGGCTCTCTTGTTGCTCCTTCTACGCTAAGCCCTTCCATGTTTTACTGTCCCCCAGTATAGTAAATATACCCTCAGAGTCACCTGGACTCATGTTGTGAAATCTTTCCTACACAAAGGCGAGAACCCACACACCACAGCTGGCCCTGGGCAGAACCTCTCAGGCCCAGGCCCCCTGTCCAGTAATAGTTTTATTTCCCTCAATGTATATTGAGGAAGATGCCATGCCAATGATCCCCTCCTGGAGAAAAAGAGAAAAATTCACAGGTATTTGAATGGACCAAAATGTCCATCAAATGTCCAAAAAATGAAAGGTCATCACCGGTATAAAACATTAGATGAAATAACCAATAAAAATCACAGACTTTTTAGAGGTTAAGGTATATTATCACAAAACATATCAACAACTTCTGAAGCCCAGATCTCTTGCAAAAACTTTGAGAAATCATATTTGCAACAATGATTTATATGTATTTTTTACTTCTGTAGTTCTTTTAAACTTTTTATTACAAAAAATTTTCAGAATCCTCTTAAGCCATCAACAGCCATTAAACTGTGGCCATGTTTTCTCTCTCCCTCTTTTAAGAATTTATGAAGCAGCAAGCAACAGAAAAACTAATTACATAATGTCAAGTAAAAGCACTGTGTGTCTCAGAAAACCTACAGTCTAGACATAGGCAGTCCAGGATGGTGGAGAACTGAAGGATGTCTTTGAAAATGAGCTCCTTCTCACACTTTGCTCTCCCATTTTAAAAATGTGTTTGCAAGATGGCTGCTAAGTCTCCAGAAATCACATCATTGTTCCAGAAAGAAAGAATGAGTTAAAGCGAAAAGGACCTGAGGAGATGCCAACTGCCTCGGGTGTGCTTTGGAAACCTTCCCCAGTACGGAAAAGCAAGTTTGCTTACAACTCTTTGGCTTAGACAGTCACATGCTTCCTGCTTGTTGCAAGGGAGGGTAGGCATGAGGAGTTCTAGCTGGGAACACAGCCACTCTGAACTAGATTAGCGTCCTATTAGTCAGGAGGAAGGGTCCTCTGCCCTTTGGCCAGTGATCTTCCCCCTGCTTCCAATTCTCTGCCTTCCCTTGACCACCCAGCCCCTTCCTTTATTTAACAGTATTTATTTAATACTCACTCCCTGCTAGTATAGCCAGGTCCTGCCTCCGAAACTCAACGGACCATCAAACATGTATATGTCACTTTTCAATAAGGAGTATAAAGAATAATAATTTGTTCTTTACTTCAGAAGGGATGTCCCAGTATGCCTCAGACCTAGACCCCCCTAAAGCCTTCACCTAATAAACAGGCTCTTGAATTTTTGTAGAGTTTCTCTCCTATCCTCTGGCACATAGGCGTCTTACTCGGGCGTTGAGATGAATACCATGTTCCCATTTACCAGGTCGAATTAGCATGATGTCATCAGCGTAGTGAACGAGAGTGATGTCCTGCAGAAAGTCAGGATGACCCAGGTCTTTGTAGACTAAATAGTGACAGAGCAAAACATTTACCAGAGTCTTGGGGCATAACTGTGAATGAATAGTGCTCTTCTTTCCATGTGTGTGGGAACTGCTTCTGGTTCTCCTTTCTAATGGGGACTGAAAAGAACGCATTGACAGGTTAAAGTCGAGTGCCAGAGGCCGCGCTGATCTATCCCAACAAAGACACTACACCCAGCATATGAGCTGCACTGAGGCTACCACTTGGATCATGTGATAACTACATGGTCCAAAGTGATCCAAACAGCTCCTTCAGTCAATAATATAAGAGGATTAAATGAGGGATGTAATGAGAGCCATCACCCCTGTATCCTCTAAGTCTTCAAGGGGAGCCCAAACAAACAGCCATCACTGATTCAGGAACTGAACAGTGGTTCTACGTTCAAGCTATTCGATTTTGGGCATGGTTGTCATGTAGCAAAAGCTGCACCGGATACGCACGTCGGGAATAGAGAAGAGAACTCTGAACAGGGTGCGTGGATTTGGAAATCATGCGATGGCAACTGAAGTCAAAGGAATCAAGGAGACTGTCCTGGAAAACCACGTGGAGTAACAACAGCTTGAGGCCCCCGTAGTCGTCACTACCACACTCAGTCCAATGGTTCTACCTCAGAAGATGGCACTGCCACCCACCCAGGCACCAAAGTGGAGACCTGAGGCTTTGGCAGCACATATCATGCCTTTCATCTCTTCATCCACCCGAGATGCCAGCAAAAGGGGACTTTCTGATGCTCCCAACCATGCTACGCTCTCAGCTTCCCCCAGGCCACTGCCCCTGCATTTCCTTCTGTCTGCAATGCTCTTTCCCGCCCCTTCTTCATATTTTAACTGCCATGTCACTGCTTCTGGGACCCTCCCTTGACCACCCCTAAGCAGAAGTTAGACTTTCCTCCGCCCATGTCTCTCTGCGCGCAGTTCACAGCCCACATCATTGAGATGATTGTGTTGTCTCTGCCAGCCCTTCACAGCCTCCCCGTGACTGTGTGGCCCTGCAGTGGCCTCCATATGCCTTTTTGTCAGCAGGCATCTGTGTTTATGCATAATCAGGAACTAAGGGTCTCTCCCTGGAAACAAGTAATTCTGAGCAGAGTCCAGCTTGGGATGCGGAGATTTCACAATGGCCAGTTTGAATGACAGGTCTGATACATTTTTCTCTCTTCCTTTGATAGGATGCATAGCAGTAACTTGGTGGGCGGATTCAATGCTCATTCTCAAATGATTTTTCCACCCTGGCCGGGTTAATCACTTGGTTAGAGTGTCATCCTAACATCCAAGTTTGCAGGTTCAATATGTGGTCAGGGCACATACAAGAAGCAACCAATGAATGCATTAATAACTAAACAACAAATCAATTTCTCTCTCACTCTCTGTCTCTCCCCCCGCCTCCAGCCCCATACCTTTTCTCTCTCCATCCCTAAAGTCAATTTAAAAAAATTTTAAACCATTTTGCTTTTGTCCACTTAAGTATAGAGGGTCTTTTCTCAGTAACTTTTTAGAAGAGCTAATGAGTTGTTTTCTCAGGCTTCCTTACATTTAGTGTGGCCAATAATGAGAGGCAGAAGTCTGCTGCAGGTTTCTAGGAACGTTTTGCTTTTCTGATTCAAAGGACACACATTTCTTCCACGTTCCTGCCTGAAAAACGATCCGAAGCCTGAAACTTCATCAGCTATCTCGTACTTGAGGCAGCAAGCCGGCGCGGTAGTGTGACAGAGCAGAGGGCCGCCATGACTCTGAGCCTCTGATGGCACCTGAGGAGCACAGCCCCAGGCGTGGGCTGAGTGCCTCCTGACCTCTCCTTACCTGAGATTAATTACGTGGTCTGACGGAGACACTGCTCGTCAGGTGTTCTGTCGCAGGGGAGTTGGCAGCCCTAATGGACGCCAACACACAGAGCAGCAGGAACTACCTGCCAGGAGGCTGCTGAGTCAAGGTCATGCTAAGACTGTATTAAAGATAAAACTGCCACTTTACGAATAGATAGGAGTTTTTTAGTTTTTCAATCTAGCTCTTGGTTTTGGAGTTGGGGGAGAACTGAAAACAGAAACGTAGCCCCGTTCTTAAAGTGGCTGCGCAGCAGCGGGAAGTGGTCTGCTGATGCGCCGCACGCAGTGGGCCTTGGAGAGCTGCATGTCCTACAGCTCAGGGAGAGGAGGCTCCGCAAGGGGAAGTGGCCCCGGTGGGGAAGCTCTCCTGGCCGATGAGGGGCTTGAACAGGGCCTCAGAAGGTGACAGGGACTTTGATGAGCCCATCCCGATCTCTCCTGAGATGTGAGTGAGCTAAAGAAGGTGACCGGCTGGAAGGCACCAGCACCCGATCATGATAACTAAGTATCAAATGCCATTCTGGTCCTCCATACAAGGGGTTTAGAAAAACGTTTCTCTCCTTCTCAGATTCGTTTATCTGACCCATATTTATGGAGCCTTTACAGTCGGTGAGCAAGTACATTGGATACAACTGTGGGGAGAACACATTCAGTAGCTGGCTTCAAAAAACTTCTGTTCCAATGAGGAAGACAGATGACAAAGAGAGAAAAACACAGGGCTGCAGGAGGCAGGATGAGCAAACTTGGGGCTCGGCAGCTCCTTCCCTTCTTCTAGGCCTCCACCTTCCCAGAGGGGCTGCACATCCTGATTCCTGCTGCCCAAGCAACCCAACACACGACCCTACTCCCTGGATACCCAGGAGCAGTGGCTTCAGAGGTCACCTGCTGTGGGGGCTGGGTATGGCCTTGGTGCCCAGGCCATGCCTGCAGCCTGCAAGCCTCTGCCATTCTTTTCTGCTCACCCAGGTTGATCTTCCTGTACTCCCACCCTCACCTCCCTTTCCACCTCACATGGACTGCTCCGTTCTTCCTGATGTGGGTTACCCTCACCCCAGCGCACACGCTCCGGCCACACCATTCCTCTCATTTCCAGGGAAAAACGCTGCTCCCTCATCCTAAAGGGCCCCTCATCTCCTCCTCTCTGAAGCCTTCCTCTTCCTTGACCTGAGCTGAGTGATCACATACTCCATCATCCCAAACTGGGATACTCTGAAGAGGGAAAGGGGGCACTATCTATCAGTCATCACATTGGATAACAGACAAGCCAAGGCAAGTGGTCTTCTGTCCAGAGCCCAGTGCTAACGGCTCAGGCTCCAGACTGCCTCTTCAACTGTTGCCTCACCATTTCCCAAACTGTGTGCTGTGGGACACCTGGGAGATACCTGTAGGGCTTCACAAAAACAAAAAGAAACTAAAGATTCCACTCTGAAATAACTTTCAGAATCTCTGAGTTAACCCAAGATAAACAGATTTCCTCAGTGCAGGACTCCCCCAAATTATCACGCACAGGTAAGAGGAGAGCATGGCAGGTCTCCCAAACCCATCACACCTGGGAATCCATGAGTAGAGAGCAACTAATGGAAGTGACACACGTTCAGAAATACTGTGTGAGACGAATGGAATTGTCCCCGAAGCTTAAACTTACATCCATCCTAGTTTCAGTGAGAAGATGCGAACACCAGGATGCAGTTGGCTCACACCCAGCTCTGCCTCTTTCCAGCTGGGGACCATTCTGCATCAGGATGCTTCTGGCTGCAGCCCACAGATAGCAGTAGTTGTACGGTTTACACAGCAAGAACTCCTGAGCTGAGCACTTCCGGGACCGCAGTGTCCTCACGGACCCAGGTCTCCTCCATTTCTTCACCCTGCCACCTTCATTCAGCACGTTGCCCTCTCCTCTCACGGACCCTGGACAGCTGCAGCTGCTCCAGGCACAGCACAGAAACAAAGACATCCCGCAAAGAAAGATGTGTCCTCCTGTGTGTGTCTTACCATTTATCCTTAGCAAGGAAAGAGTGTGACCAACCACCCCAGTCTGCCCAGGACTGACAGGTTTTCTGGGACTCAGCATTACTAGCGCCAAAACTGGGACATTCCTGGGCAACTTAGATGAGTTCATAACTGGGTTGGCATGAACCACATGATTGCCTAAATCAGTCATTGGATATGGGAATGGAATTGCCGTGATTAGATTAGACTAAGCAGGATTTATACCCTGAAGCAAGAGAGAAGGCCTGCTTTCCTGAATGTGGAATGATGAATACCCAAACAAAACCTGCTTTCTAAGTAAGGAAGAACAGAGAATGCTGTTGGGTAGGCATTCAGCAGGGCTGCCTCATCCATAAAACTAGGTACAGTGATAATTCTCTTCTTGTGATACTGTGACAGTTATATACAATGACACATGACAGTGCCTCGCCTAGACAACCAACACGGCAGCTTTTTATTAAGCACTTGGTACAAGCACTGTGCTAAAACCAAAAACTGTACTGTCACTACCTCTACACGACATTCTGGGACAGAGGAAGTAAGTCCCACATCACAGGTGTTCATAAGGTGTCAAAAGTAAGTGATCTGCCCGAATCGTACAGTTGGTAAGGGGTAGAGCTGATCTCACGCCAAACCCAGACTGTCTGACACCAAGATGCCACGTCAATCCCCCCGCCCCAGGCCTCACACAGCTGTGCATCACATGCTCACTTTCCCCCCTTTACTCTCCAGCACCCAGCACTGGGGCCCAGCAGAGAGGAAGCATTTACTAAATACTTTTTCAATGAGTAGGTGGTAACAGCAGATATTCCTGCAGCTATTATGATTTACAGAGAACTTTTGCCTAAATTTAGGATTTTCTCCCCCATCTGGTCTTCTTCCGGGGATCATTCTAGCAAATGGCACCAACATCTTATCCACTTGCCCAAACAGGAAAACTAAGTCACCATCAACCCTCCCTCCCTGCTCCCACACATCACCTCCAACCCACCATCAAGGGCATCTCTCAAATCCGTGCATTCCATGCCATCCTCCGTGACCTTGGCCCATGCTACCATCACGTTCTCACAGGCACTGCTCAACCTGTCTGCGCACCGCCCACATTCCCCCTCCAGCCCCTTCTCCACGCTGCAGCGAGAGTCGTTCTCTGTTTCTGACCAGGTCACCTGCCTGCTAAAAGCCATCAGTGTCCATTTCTTTTGGGATAAAGCCCAAACTCCTTACCACTGCCTGGCCTCTGCCTGCCTCCCTTGCCTCACTGGGCACGATCCTCTCTCTCCCTGTCCCAGCCACCCTCCTCCCCCGACTGACCTTCCCGAGGTCCCTCCTTCCTGTTGTGCTTCAACCTGCCACGGGGTCTTTGCACATGCTGTCCCCTCCCTCTTGGCCTAGTTAACTCTTACTCACCTCAGGTCTCAGCCCAGGCAACTCTTGGTCTGGTAGGGCGGCCCCGACCACCACGCCCAGGTCAAACCACCCTGTTGAAGGCCCTCGTGGCACCGTATATTTTTCTTACCACCCAGTTGTCACGGTTGCAGTTTTACATTCACTTGTGAGCTTGTTTGATTGGTGTCTGTCCCTCAACTAGTCTATAAGCTTGGTGTCTGGTTTGGCTGAGTTCTCTGTAGCCCTTCCAGTGCCCAGCCAGGGACAGTACATAGTGTGATTTCGATCAAGGTGTGTTTAGTTAATTCATTAACTAGTTGACTAATTGATTAACATTCCATACAGGTTGCTGTGAGCTCCCTCGGGATAGGGCCCTGCCTTGATGCCTCTATACCACCACCACCCCATGCAGCCAGCATGGCACGGCCTGGGGGAGCGTGTAGTGAACACTCTGAATGATGGTGACCACACATGGGTGACAGGGATGGGAGTGCTTATCAGAAACAGCCTGCAGGGAGTGAGGCAAGCAGGATGTGAGGAGGACAGAGCTGAGAATGGATGTGGCCTAAGGTAACTGCTGCCTTGGCCTGACGGGGAAGGCACATATGAAGCCAGATCATAGATTGCACTGAGGAGTCATCCCACCTTGAGGCAGGGGGCCAGGACTTCGTGTGCTGTGTCTCTGATGGTCTTCAGCAATTGGGCTGTCCTGCCAATTGGACCCAAGACAACAAAGCTGGAAAGTGTGGTCAGTTGTGTCCCCTTCCCCCTCCAGTCTGTCTGTCCTGTGTGAGCTGAAGGACTTCTCTCCTGCCTCACCCACAGTGTTAGATGTCTCAGGCTGCTGTAACAAAGCACCATAAACTGGGTCACTTCAAACAAGAGAAATTCAGTGTCTCACAGTCCTGGAGGCAGAAGTCTGAAATCACAGAATGGGCAGGGCCACGCTCTACCCGAGGGCTCTAGAGTAGGACCTTTCCGTGACCCTCTCCTGGCTCTGTGCTTGCTGGCAGTCCTCAGCATTGCTTGGCTTACGGTGGCATCACTCCGGTCTCTGCCTCTGTCTTCACAGGGCCTTCATCCTGTGTGTCTCTAAGTCCAAGTTTCCCTCTTTCTATGAGGACCTCATCTTAATCACATCCACAAAGATCCCATTTCCATAGAGGGCCAATTACCAGACCACAGGGGTTAGGATTTGGGGGTCCTAACATAGGTTTGGGGGCACACAAGTCAATACACTCACCCAGAATGTCACCGTTACCTCTTTCCAACTCTTCTGAACCTGCCCTGTCAGTGTCTGAGCCTTGCCCCTGGGGCTGCATGCTCCTCTGAAGTTTTGCTTCCTTATTCCCAGAAACACACCTGGGAAGCCCTGTAACTCGGACAGCTGGCGGCTTTCACAGTGGTACCCATGCTTCCCTCTGAATCCTCACAAACACCAGAAGACAGTTTATTATTATCCCATTCTACTGATGAGTAAGTTGAGACTCAGGGAAGGTAAGTGCCTTACACAAAGTCACACAGCAGGAAATGGCAGAACAGAGACTTGACCCAGGTGCCTGACGCCGGACACCGCAGCCCTAATCACTGCATCTACTGCCCAACTGCCTCCCGGGGTGGGATACAGGCAGCCATCAAAGGGTCCTTGTGAGCCCGTCCAGCACCTTGGAAGAGTGTCATGGAGAAACTGCTGAGATATTAAGAGAGAACACAAAACTGGGGACCTGTGTTTGGTTACTAGGAGGACCCAGGAAAAGGCAGTCCCAGATCACAAGAAGAGATGAAAACGAGTACTCAGGGGCAGTTTGGGCTGACAATTCTTTAAGGAGGAATTTTCCACTGGTCATATTTTGAAATTGATTTGATAATGATGTAATACAAATCTGATTCTTTTTCTCTGTCGTAGTTTTATATCCCACACTCATGGTGGCTATTGTTTTGCATCCTTGAGCCTGCTGGTCAGTATTCTGGAAGCTAGCTGATTTTGAACGATGTTTCGCCCTGGCCACGCAAGCAGGATTCCACTGCGAACGTGAGTCCGCGGAAGGGAGGCCCGACTGATCGTCATGCAGGCCTGGTTTTCCTGAGCAGGCTATTTTCTTTAGAGGAATGAGGCAACTCCTGCGCGTCCGCGGTCACCACTGAGATGCTCCTCAAGTAATGCAGGCTGCCCCAGACTCCTCACAGGACGCAGTCACTTGGATTGGATTGATGCTGTAATGACTGACCTTTCCTTTAGCAGTCAATCATTTTTTGCTGAATGCCTGTCCCCTTTTGCCCACGGAAAACAACCCGTGCTCATCTCCCAAACCTCACTGTGGCTCTTCTCAGGGTTATGATCCTGCCTGGAGAGCCCCAAGGTCAGGGGTCCCATAGGGTGTCATGGCCTGCATCTGAATTTGGATCCATCTCCCCCACTTGGCTGCTAGACCCTCCAGATCAGCGACAAGGGCAATGTTGGCTCTAGTCCCCAGCTCAGGGCCCTGCATGTAGGAGGGTAGGAGGACATGTTTGTGAGTTGTTCACTCAATTTGGTGGCAAAAAGGCATGTCACCGCATGGGCCTGGAATGAGGTTAAATGGCCTCACGGGAACGCTGGGCTGAGGACAGACAACAGAAGCAATGAAGGAAAATCCAGGCCCCAGGATGTGTTCAGGTCATTCTTCCCCTTTGCCCAAAGGCTTGCGGGAGATAGACCTGCAGAAGCATCCAGTGCTGGGGTCACAGACAGGAGGACCTCCGTCAGTCCACACTGAAGCTGGTGTCTGCCGGGTACCATCCGAATAGCTGCCCCTTGTCAGCCTTGGGCAGGAGCTGACCACCCCCCCCCCACCTGGGGCCCACTGCTCAGACTCTTCCAAGCTGTGAGGACAGCCCAAAGCAGGGGCTGGGCAGGGGGCCAGGAGCCCAAGTCACCACCCCCCATCTAAGGCAAGAGGCCCTGAGGCCATTCAGCCCGGAGGAGCAACTCCAAACCAAAACAAGTTGTGGGGCAGGGGAAGTACAGGCTTTCTGGTCCCAAAGGCAAGGCTAACACCCAGTGACGTTTTGAGTGGTTGCAGGTTGGCACTGTCCATCTCCCAGCTCTTCTCTTCTTCCCTCCCCCAGGAAAAGAGATCCCAGTGGCCAGCCCTTAACATGTCACCTTTACTGATCTAGAGGAGATAACAGGGAGAAGACAGGGGAGGGGCGTTGGCAAGTGAGGGGACAGGGTCTGGAGATTTTTCCAGTCAGAGCCGCCTCAGGGCCTCAGTCTGGACTCTGCCCTTCTGTCTGTTACCGAATGAACCCGCTGGGGAGCCCACATACTGTTACCGAAACAAGCCCCCTCCCCCGGGGTCTTTCTCTACTAGGTCCGTCTTGCCCACACCAGGTGTTAGGAACTGTGGCTCTCAGTGTGAGAGGTAAAAAGGAAAGGAATTATTTATTCAAAAGTTATACAGGTTTAGAATAATGGCAGAATGTTGTCATTAAAATCCCAAAGTCCCTTTAAAACACACTCAAAGACACACACAGTCCTGCCTTCCTCCGTTTGTCCAGCCAGGCCACTTTGGGGGACCGTTTCTCAGGAAAAGAAATAGAGTCCGTAGCTCAGCTAGACCCCGGTTCCTCCCAGCAGTCCGTGTTGGGCTGGGCAGGCCCCCCGCAGTCCCCAGTGCCATCAGCTGGGTCGCCGCCATCTCCGCTCTCAATCCCAAACCACAAGGCACCTCCTCATGGCCCGCCAGCAAGAGTGCTTTCACCCCTTTTCTTCCCACATGGTTTTCCCTCATTGTCTCCCGGTTGTCTCTTGTTGTCTCCTGTCCCTCGCAGCAGCTGCCTTTAGTTTAAATCCCAGCCTGGAACCTCCTCCATAACCTCACTTCTGACTCCTCCCACAACGGGCTACACCTGCCCGCACTCCCGTGTTCTCTGCCAGTCTGGGCTGCCACAGCAAGTCCGGGCAGGCGTGGCCCCGTGGTGGTGTGGAGTGAACCATCTCCAAGCCCTCCTGCAGGTGCTACCACCAGGGGGAGCTTCCTCCCAGCTACATCCTGGGTCAAAGTCACGCCCGTCTCCCTAGCTAGCCCACCAATGACATGCAAAATAACCGTTTTTCACGTGGGCTCGAAGCTGGCCTGCTGCTGCTGAGGTGCAAAGTAACTCTCAGTGGCCCTGCTCCGTGTTTCCCATCCCCCAGCCAGACTTGGGGGATGTCCTATATTCCCAGATACCCCAAGTTCTGGACCCCATTGCAAATACTCCCTTCGGGGGCCTCCCAGCCTACACCCCGTTATGTACCTGTGCAGAGGCAAACACTCTCACAGCCTGGATAGTGGGGGCCACGGCTCTATAGTACACCCCAGCACTGCACCTGGTATAGAGTCAGACTTAGGGGTACCCTTTGGCAGAACTTATGGGGATACAGGCAGACATCCCTGTGGATGGAAGGGGATTCACAGGCCCAAGCCCTAGCTATTTGGGCACTCATGATCAGAGTAGGCCACCAGACAGAGGGTCTAGGAGGAGTAGAAGACCACCTCCCCCAGGAAGCCTCCCTGATTGCTTCAGCCCCTAGTTCTCCTTCTTGAGTCCACAATCTCTGCTAGCTAGCATGTCCCCTCACTGTCCCATGCCCAGGCCTCCTCATCTTTCATCCACCCCTCGAGTCCTCCTGTCGGGCCCAGGAATTGCCCAGGGGTACCCCAGTAGGTCTATAACTCCCCCAGAAGAGGGGCTAGGCACAGGGGTTGGGGCTCCTGTAGCCATCACGTTCTAATGGGCATGTGCCTCCTTCAATTTTGTTTCCCTCGCTACCCCATGCACAAAGTCTGAAAACATCCCCATGGGGGAGGGTTGGTAGAAAGAAATAGATTTATTCTCATGTACAAAGCGGTCAGCCCACGGGACCATATACAACAGTTCCACAGAGTCCTAAAAAAACACATCTCTCTAAAGGCAACTCCGAATAGGTAAGGCAGGTGGCCCCCCTCCCCCCAACCCCACAACACACACAGAACAAGAGAAAGGAGAAGCTGCCAGGGCTGCCCCAAGAGGCCCTGCCCTACGGGGTCTCCCAAGCCCTGGGGCATGGGTGGATATGGCCTTGAAGAGGAGAGACACCCTACAGACCAGGTTCCCCTCTGGCTGCAGGAATGGTGGAGGGACTTGGGCTAAGGGGGTTCACTCAGGGGGCCACTGAGGGAGGGACTCAGGGTCAGCTATCTGCCCTAGGCTGTCAGGGGCATTCCATGGCCTCTCCTAGGACTGCAAAGAGCTATGGGGACTGTGATCTAAAAGGGGTCTCAGAGAACGGGTTGTCTCACCTTCTGCTTCACCCAGGTAGCGGAAGGGACTTGCCTGGGGTCACACAGCCAGGGGCCAATCTGCCAGCCCAGGGGTCCTTCCTGCCCATGGCTCCCATCCTGCTTTCTTTCTGTGCCCCTCTCCCTGGAGCACTTAGTGCCCCTCTGGCAGCTTCTTCATGGAGTTCCTGCATCAATCACCCCTAGGTCCCCATCCTCCCCATAAATACAGTGGCAGACCTCAGAGCACCTGTGGCCCTGTGGCTATTTCTAGTTCTCCAGCAGAGCTAAGGACTGATTCTCAAGACCCCCCCACCCCTGCTCACTGTGATGTCCCACCTTCTCCTTGCATGAGGATCCTGGAGAGGGGAAAAGGGCCCAGATCTGGCTGGCAGGACAGGGGCCCAGGGGAAACCAGCCAGGCTGCTTCAGGAAGGAGTGGCTTGAGGAAGACTCGCCAAGCCATGGTCAGAGGTGCAGAGCAGGGCCCACAACTCAAGGGTCAACCCTGTGCTCTCAGAGGATAGGTGACAAAGTCTTGGTGAGGCTGCAAGTCTTGCTTCCATTATACAGATGAGAACACTGAGGCCTGGAGAGTCAATACTTGCCCAGGTCACACAGGAAGTTCTGCCCTAGAACCCAGGACCCATGGCTCTGGTCACAGGACATCTGGCCAGGCCAGTGGAGGGCTGTAGCAGGAGGCCCGGGTAGGGGAGGATCCCAGGGGTGGTCACTCCGCGTCGAGGCTGCAGCAGCCATTGATGGGGCCCCCTGCGCCGTCCAGCTCAGGCACCTCATACTCCTCGTCCAGGAAGTCCAGCGAGTTGTTGCTTGGGAGGCCTCGGATGGTGAACTTGTGCGACACCTTGGTCCAGTGCTCACGGTTAGAGGCCACCCGTTCGTACAGCTCCGCCGCTTTGGGGAACAGGTCCTGCAGCAGCCTGAGGGTACACAGGGGCAGGGTTTAGAGGTTGGAGGTCAGAAGTCAGAGAGTGATAGGAAGAAAGATTGGGGCTATACCACAGGTAGGACTTCCGTGAGAGTGTGGGACATAAGACTGCACACACGAGAACAGCATGACGGTCTCTTTCCCTAGGGGACAAAGGATGGAGTGAAGAGTCCATTAAGGGGCAGAGCTGGGTGTGGAGGCCGGGGTGGGCTGTGTGGGTCAGAGAAGCTGGGCCAAGCTGAGTCCAGCCCTGTGTCTGCTGTAATGGCCCCGCCCCGCCCTCTTGGTGAGAGTCCCCAGCAGTGCCCCCGAGACCCTCACTTGTAGATGGGCATCGCGATGTGCTCCATGAAGCTGGTCTGCAGCTCGGGGATGTAGGCCTTCTCACGGTCCATCATCTCCATCGGCCTGTTGCCCATGGCCTTCTCCTGCGGGCACCGAGGCATCAGGCCCGCCCCTCTTCCCTCTCCATTAGGCGCAAGGACTGGGCTAGCCCAAGTCCAGGCCGAGAACCCTCCCCCAACCTGGGCACCCTGAGGTCACCCCTCACATACCAAGTCGCCCTGGGAGAAGAACTCTTTGTAGATCAGCTCCTGAAAGGTCAACACTCTCATCAGATCCTGTGAGTGAGATTCCTGCACCCAAGCTCCTCAACAGCTCGTGCCCCGTGGGGCGACCTGAGGCCTCCCTCCCCTCCACCTCAGGGCCTGTCTTGTCCATCCCCAGCCTGTCAGGAGAATGGGCCCAGGTGGGGAGGAGCGGCTGGGTCCTGGCCCGCCCTCCGTCAGCCACTGACTTGCTGTGTGACCCCAGGTGAGTCCATGCCCCTTCCCGAGTCTCCCCATCTGTCACCCTGAGATGGTCTATGTTTCTGTCTTCCCCAAATACAACCAAGCTGAGCTCAGCACAGAAAGGGTGTTCAGGGGGCAGAAACCACACAGAGCCGGGCAATGTTTGCAGTCTGCACCTTCCCAGGAAGGGGCGGCCCTTACCGCAATCTTCCTTGTGGTCTTCCAGCCCTTGGTCTGGTCAGAGAGGTCACAGGAGGTCATAAGGAGGCAGAGGAGGAGGCTGTGGTGGTGCTTATTGGTTCGATCATAGCCCACTGTTGGGGAGAAGACAGGGTCAAGGAGTGGAGCCCAGACTTCCGGACCCTCTCTCCAAGGACAAGGTCCCCACGGCCCACCACGAAGTGGTCCAGGGAATTTGGCCCCCTGCATGGGAGCCAAGGGCCAGGGCTGGGTCTGTCCGGTGGGTTGATGCTAGAGGGGATGGGTCTGAAGTTCTGGGGATGCTCTCCAGGCACATCTCCCTCTTGGGGGTCCCTCCCCAACCCCGAGGCCCGGGCTAAAGGCAGGCACCTTCAGCCATCTTCTGGAGGTCCTTGAAGATGCGCAGGTGGTGGGCCAGGTCCGTGGCCAAGATGATGTCACGCATCAGGTCCAGCATGCGCTGGTAGTCCTGGGTGGGGGCAGGGAGATGTCATGGCCTCCTGCTAGACAGACCCATTCACTCCCTGGCCCTGAGGAGCCTCCACCATCACCCCCTTCTCCTGTTTTGTGCCAGCTCCTGGATCCCACCCTCTCATCCCTACCCTGGCCCAGTTACCTTCCGGGAGAAGTGGTCGAAGATGTTGCAGCCATGGGTGTTGAGAATGGCAATGGCCTGAGCAAAGTGGTGTCTCTGGTGGGGGAGAGGAGTGATGGGGCCCAGATGGAATGGGGGGCTCCCCTCACCACTGACCCCAAGAGAAGGAGCCGGTCTGGCCCAGCCCTGGCTCCCAAGGTGAGCAGAGCAGGCGGAGACAGGGAGGTAGCATCCTAGTCCCCTTCTGGGCTCTGCTTCCCCCTCCGTGGGACCTGGGCAAGGCCCTGGCTGGCTCTGAGCCCAATTCCCCACTGTCACATGCAGGGGCACAGCACAGTACGTTCTGAGGACCTCTCCAGCTGGAACAGTTCTGGAATGGTCCCTTGCAGTCTAGACACTAATTCATGCAGCTAGCCTTTGTTTGCTGACGAAAGGCAGTGTGGCGAGGCAAGGGCAAGGCATCTGTCTCCTGATACTGAAGGGCTGTCAGTTGGAGGACTAGGCTCAACCCAGGAGGGCTGGGCAGAGGTAGGGCTGCTACCAGGCCTCCCAGGTGGGAGTGAGCCCCCCATCTCTAGGGGTATGCAAACAGGGGCAATTTCTGGAGGGTGTGGCAGGATGGGTAGGGGGAGCATGGGGAGAGGTAACCTGGGAGGTTTGGCTCTCATGCTATGCCAAGCCTTGTGTTAAGTGCAGAGAACTCAGAGGTGTCTCAGATTTTGTTTCTTCCCCAAGGAGCCACCATCTGGGGGTGGGTAAACCCCAAAACCAAATAATCTAAGGCAAAGCTGAGTCTGATGGGAGTGGAGCCCCCTCTTAGGCTTGGCAGGGAAGGTTTGCACGGGGTGTTCCCGGACATACACAGAGAATCATGCCAAATACAAATCCGCTCTTTGGAAACCTGGGCTCCAGTAGAACATGGAGCCTGACTTGTTCCCCCATCCACACCTGCAACCCTCCAAGCCCATCCAGGGAAAGGAGCCAGCCATGCCCTGGGGTAGCTGCAGTTCTCACAGCCTGTCTGAAAAGCAGGGTTTGGGAACAGGAGGAGCTGGGTCACACTCTAACTGCCCATCACCGGCCTTGTGAGGGTGAGGAGGGCAGGGAATGAGGTCGGGAGGGAGGCAGGGGCTGGGGGAAGTGGTGGTACCTCCATGACAGAGCCTTCAGAGCTGTAGAGCGCAGCCAGCACAGATTTCTGGAAAAGCCAGGAAAACTCCATCACTCCTCACATCCAGAGCCAAGCGCTGGCCACATAAGCTAAGTGCTGCCCTGCTCCTCTCGCCCTCTCCCCTCCCCTATTTCAGAGCCCAGCACGAAGCCTGGGAGAGCCTCGGGCTTCTGGTCTCACCAGCTCCCACCTCTCCTCAGGTTGGAGAAGTGACACTCCCAGACACCCCGGGGAAGGTGCCCACTGGGAGGAGGGCAACACCTCACCGAGGCCACCTGGAAGGAGTTGTTGGTGCCTCTGTGGTCCAGGTCGTGGCACATGCAGGAGATAAACAAGGCGAAGATCTCCATGTCCCTGGTCGGGAGACAGAGAGGACAGGTCCAGCCACAGTGCCCTCCCTAGACCCCAGAGAAAGGACTGCTGGGTGAGATGTCCAGGAGCCGCCAGGACAAGAGCTCAGCACCCCTGGGGCCCTTTCCTGGAAAGAAGCCCTGGTTTAGAGTTTGGCAGGCCCCAAACTCTCTGGGACTGTGACTGTGAGCAAGTCCGGCCCAGAAAATGGGGCTGTGCAATCTTCCTCACTGAGCTGTTAAGAGGGTCCCCTTCAGTGGTGCAGGTAAAGTTCCTGACACAGAGGAGGTGTTTCCCTGTCCCAAGGAAGGAGACCCCAGCGGCTGATAGTTGGGGGGAAGTGCAGCCACTCACTCGAGGTAGTTGGTGAGCTCCAGGTTCTTGTAGAGCAGGTAGCAGAAGTGAGAGACGGAGAAGGCGTGCATCCAGTTGTGGTAGGGTGGGTCCCGGTAGCCCTTCTTCACCATCAGACAGAACCTGGGGGAGGGGAGAGGGCAGCAGACAGGCCTCAGGCTCTCCTCCTCCAGGTAGCCCTTCGGGCTCTGTCCTTCCCCAGTCCTTTCCTTTCCTCATGGTCCCAGTGTGTAGGAATGGCCTTGCACTCATGGATCCTCTCCACCCCCACAAGACTGAGTCTCCCCGGGTTGGCCCAGAGACAGCCCTTCCCTGAAGGCCGGGGGACGGTCGTGAGAGTCAGGACAGAGGGAGGCAGAGAGGGGGCTGCCTGCATGCGGAGGGGAGGGGATACACACCGGGCCAGTGTGGGGCAGTCAATTTTGTAGTTGTTGATGAAATTCATGTCCTGCAGCATGCTCAGGACGGCCTGCAGGGGGCAGAAGGGAGAGGTCAGAGGGATTGTCAGTTTCAAGACAGGGCCCCTGCTTTGGCCCTTCTTTGTTGTTGTTGGTTCTTGTTTTTTACAATAAGCAGCATTGTAATAGCTCCATAATCTTACAGGAATCAATTGGAAAAATCATGCAGAATGATTTTTAACTTTACACTTATATTGAGCATTATAATTAAAATGCTTCCTTCTGCATTTGTATTATTTGTTTTTTGACTTTTAAGTTTATTTTTTAAAATATCTGTTTCTTCTAAAAGTAGACAATGCATTCTTTAAAATTGTTGTTCAAGTATAGTTGTCTCCATTTCCCCCCTGCCACTCCCCCCCCGCCCACCTGCCACCCTCAATCCTGCCCCCCTTTGGTTTTGTCCCTGGGTCCTTTACAGATGTTCCTTGATGACCCTTTCCCTTCTTTCTCCTGTTATCCCCCTCCCCCCTCCTCCTCTCTGCTTATTGTCAGTTTGTTCTTTATTTCAATGTCTCTGGTTCTATTTTGCTTGCTGTTTGTTTGTTCATTAGGTTTCTGTTATAGGTGGTATCATGTGGTATTTGTCCCTCACCACCTGGCTTATTTCACTTAGCATAATGCTCTGTAGTTCCATCCGTGCTGTTGCAAAGGGTAGGATCTCCTTCTCTCTGCTGTGTAGAATTCCATTGTATAAATGTACCATAGTTTTTTGATCCACTCATTTACTGATGGGCACTTAGGTTGCTTCCAGCACTTGGCTATTGTAAATTGTGCTGCTATGAACATTGGGGTGCATAGGTTCTTCTGGATTGGAGTTTCACGGCTCTTAGGGTGTAATCCCAGCAGTGGAATTTCTGGGTTAAGAGGCAGTTCCATTTTTAGTTTTCTGAGGAAATTCCATGCTGTTTTCCACAGTGGCTGCACCAGTCTGCAATCCCACCAACAGTGCACTAGGGTTCCCTTTTCTCCACATCCTCTCCAACAATTGTTGTTTATTGATTTGTTTGTGATGGCTTTGGCCCTTCTTGATGCCTACAAAATTTTGGAGTCTCAGATCTCTAGATCTGTGCCGGAGAACCATAAGATGGCAGAGCCAAGCATTCTCAGAGCCAAGAACTTTTAGCAATTTGGGATCTAAGAACTCTTGGAACTAAAGCTCACACAAAATTCTTGAAACACAGAGAGTGAGGTGCTGACCCTGAGGCCACAGGCCAGAGCAACCCTCAGAAACCACCTAGCTAGCCCTTGTCCACTGGGCAGGCCCCATGGCCCATGCTGGCAGACTGCAGGCCCACTCCATCCCTAAGGGAGACTCTGTAGCCTTCCTTGATGACTCTGTCTTGCTACCAGGAAGTTCCTGTGCACATTTAAGTTAAATCTCTGTCTGTGCATGCTCTGTCTCCATGGGGGTGGGGGGTGGGGTGGAGGGCGACTCACCATGGAAGTGTCATCCTCAGGAAGAGAGCGAGGGGTGTAGGTGAAACTGGCGAAGTTGGAGTCAATGGAAGCCACAGGCTGGATCCCATCGTGGAGAAGTTTGGTGTACTCGTCATCAGAGACCTACAGGGGACCAGCCTGAGTATTAGAAGATGACCTCCACCCATCCAGTGTCCTCACCCTCAAATTCTGGTGAGGTGGCCCCTCACCCAGAGTGTACCCAGTTGACCGTGCAGTCTGTAGATTGTCACTGAACAGGAGATCACACCCTCTCCTCACAGCCCTGAAGCCCACGCTCTGTGCCTGCTTGCCTGTGACTGTCCTCATCTGTAATAGCCTGTTCTCAGCAGAGACAGAAGACACCTTTTTGTGACACTCCCAAACCATGGCAGGCTTTCCTAGACACTAACTTGAAGATTCTGTATTTGGGAGGGGTGCCTCTCACAGTCTAACCTCAGTCCTTCCTACTAAAGCTTTGACTCTCTCCACAAAGCCTGGCATCTTTTGGTTTAGATACAGATGAGCGTAAATATTCAAATCAACAATGACCACCACATACTCCCAGCTAAAGCCTGGGGCAGCTTTGCTGACGTGGAGTCTGAGAATGGGATGGAATATCATAGTTAGGACTTCGCAAGACTGCAGGACCTCTGTACCTCGGGGAGCTGTGGCGAGGGCCCTGAGCATGCTTCTCAGCCTTCAGTCATTCCCAAGATGGGAACTATCCCTGGGCATGGCCGGACCAGGTTCTTCCTTGGGCAGGGCCCTGCTGCCAGCCAGCCTAGGGGCTGGCCCCGAATGTGCCTAGAGCTGGAGTCCAGGCATGGCACTGGATCTGCCTTCTTATCTTCAAGAGAGGATGATCAGAGAGCACCGCCTGGTCCTGGGCCCATGAGGATTCATGGAGGCATGGGACCCTGAGACCCTGGGAAGGAGGGCAGAAGCTCACCTTCATGTGGTACATCATCATCTCATTGGCAAGGTGGCTGCGATACTGAGCCTCATTCACTTTCTTGTAAAGGAGAGACTGGGGGGAGAAAGGGAAAGAAGGGAGCTCAAGCAAGGTGGCTGTCAAATCTCAGAATACACAGGACTGGACAAAAGGGTCAGATAGAACCTCCTGAGCTGGCCCTAGTCTGAGTCTTCGAGCTCCGGCCCAGAGTATGGAGCTCCCTCCAACCTTCATCTAGATGTCCCCTTGCTCCTCCTCCAGGATCTCTTGGCATTTGATCTGACTCTTTGCCTCACCTCCTGAGCCTGCCCCGGTCTTCAGTGATGGAGCCTGAGGCCCAAAGCAGAGGAAGAGAAGCAAGGAGGGGAAGTAGTGTCAGGGACCAATGGGTTGGAGTCCCATGGCAGAGGTGCTAGCTGTGGACAATAAGACCTAATGCTTCTCAAAAAGAAGTTGACCTGAGGCTTGATTTGAAGTTGCTTCCAGAGGAAGGTGGGGGTGGGTCAGGTGAATAAGGACAACTGGGGTTTCCCATAGTCTTCGGAGGCTAACAGGATAAGACAGGAAATAGTAAATTTTCAGATGGGAAACTGAGGCCAGAAGTGACCAGCGGTATGGAAGCACACCCAGCAACAGGGTTCTGAGTCCCAGGTGGGACAGAGCAAGGAGAGCCTGTGTCCAGAGGGCAGAGGGTCCTGGCCCCGCCCCTGTCCTCACTCACATGGGCGATGCTGATGCCGCAGTAGATGGAGAAGGCCGTGGCCAGGTCCTCGTCGAACTTGCTGAACCACGGTCCATTGATCTTGTTCACCAGCTCAGCCACACCGATGACCTCTAGGGGCGGGAGAGGGGCTAGGACCGGCCGGTTGGGTGTGTCTGGCGGGGATCTGCCATCCAGGGTGTCCTCAAGGGACCTCTGGAAACCTGTGCCTTCTGCTAGGGGACCGCTAGAGCAGCGAGGAAGGCCTGCCAACTCCTCTGCTTGGCTCTGCCCCATCCTGCTCATCAGGCCCCCCCCCAACCTCCTGGCCCCGCCCCTGTCCCGCCCCTTTGCTGGGAATCCGCACCCTGGTTCTCGTTCTTGATGGGGAAGCAGAGGATGTTGCGCGTGCGGAAACCGGTGCTGTCGTCCACGCCGCGATAGAAAAGCGGGTGTGCGTATGCGTCCGGGATGTTCAGGATCTGGCCCGTAGTCGCCACGTGGCCTGCTATGCCCTGGTCGGCCGGGATGCGGATCTCATAGCTCTGCGGGGGCAGGCATGGGTTGGGAGGAAAAAGCTAGCGGCTGGCCTCAGAGAGGACCATCGACCTGTCGGGGCTGCTCCCCAGAGTCCCTGTGGACATCAGACCCCCAGGACGGCAGCAACACTCTCTCCATGCGACCCGTCTCACCTCGTCCTCCACCACTCCTCCGTCGAACACCTTGGCAACCAGCTCATTCTGATCCAGCAGGAACACGGAGCAACTGTGGGGAGATGGCCTTGGTCCACAGGGTCCTGACACCCCTCTCCAACCACCCCCACTTCTCACAACTTGAGGCAAGCCCAGATTTCCGAGGCCAGGAGGGAGTGATCCATGCTGAAAGACTCTCCTCAGGGCAGACTGACCCCAGACGTTAATCCAGCCCAATGATTT
Organism: Macrotus californicus; assembly: GCA_007922815.1. NCBI lineage: Eukaryota > Metazoa > Chordata > Mammalia > Chiroptera > Phyllostomidae > Macrotus > Macrotus californicus. Next base: position 67,315 of record VMDR010002085.1, on the reverse strand, counting down.
TTTCTTTCTGTAGCGCCTACTCTGTGCATTGTATTAGGAGCTGAGGACCCGTGGCCAGCAAAGCGAGCCCTGCCCCTGCTGTCATTGGACATCACAGTCTAGTGATGGTCACAGGCCTGAAGTAAAGGATCGCACAAAACATGACAGGGTCCCACAAGAAGGCAGTGGAGGGAAAAAGAAGGGAGAAAGGAGAGGATGGGGACTGAGCCTGGGGCCTCTCTCTCCCCTGTCGGGTAAATTCACTCACATCTCAGCATTGCTGAGGTTTCTGGCCTCTGTGATGATCTCCTGGAGCAGGACAGAGACGTCATCTGTGAGGGAGAAGCGTGGGGGGCAATCGTCAGACTGGACTGGAATGCCATGGCCAAGCCCTCCCACCTCTGCTTTCCAAACTCCAGCCCCACTCCCATCCCACAACCACGCATGGAGGAGCCCAGTGCACTCACCCAGGTGGGTGAAGAGGTTCTTTGCCACTTGGAGAAGAGCCTGGGATGGAGAAAATAGAGATCATAGTTGAGGTTACAGAAGGTGACCCTCTCCAACGCCCCTGCCTCCAACATCCCCAGGGGCTTCTCTGCACATACTGGAGGTTGGCAGAGTCTATGTCATGTGGCTGCTAAGTGAAGGAGTGGGAGGAATCACCCCAGTGAAAGTGTACGGAAACCTAGTCTCTGATGTACGTTCACCTCCGGCTCCAGCCACCCAGATGTTGCTGTAGTACCCAAGGTGAACACTAGAGGGTAATCGCATAAAGCGCCTGCAATTCGTGGCCCGCCTGAGGAACTAGTGACCTGGCTCTTTGAAAGGCCTCCAGAGCACTCGGTAATCCCCCCGCCAGGGTCCAGATAGGCATGGGCTTTTCCCTTGTGGATGAATCTCTGGGGCTGAAAGCTGGGTGCCTTGGTCCCTGAGAGAGGTGCCGGCAGGTCACTCACCTGGCACTCGCACTTGAGCTTCTGCTCCTTCTGGAATGCGAGGGTGCTGGTGAGCACCGTGCTGGTGTAGTGAAAGCAGTGTTCGATCACATGCTTGTCCTGGTCTGAGAATCTGGGGAGGGAGGCGAGGTCATCGGAGAGGGGGCTAAAGACAGACTTCTCTCCCCATTTATCCTCACATCCATTCCTCCAGGAAGCCCACTCAGAGGCCCACCAGCTAACCCCACTCTCCTCCACTCAGGCTGCTCACGGCACAGGTGGCTTGGGGCAGCTCCATCAGACTGGAGGCTCCCTGAAGGGGGAGCTCTCATTCTTCTCAGAACAAAATGTGTTCCCCTCCTCAGACTATGGCTTCTAGAAGCCCAGCCATGTCTCCGTCCTCCGACTTCACATTTACCCAGACTGAGGCTGGGCCTCCCCCCTCGGACTGGAGACTTGCCCAGGCCAGAGTTGGGTGTTCTCCTGCTCCTCCCCAAAGGCCCCTCCAGGCTCAGGGATGGGGAGTGGCATTGCCCTGTCTTGTCTAGCTCTCGCCACTGTCCTACTCTCCCCTCACCTTTGGGCATCTCTCAGCTTCAGCCACACTAAAATCCTCATCATTCTGAGAAGACCGCTGGCTCCTTCACACCTTCATGCTTTCCCCACACTGTTCGCTCTGCCTACAATACCTTTCTCACCCACCTCCCTCTATGCCCTGAGATAAATTTTAAGTCTTGACGGCAGGAACCACAACTGTCACCCCATGCCCAGTGCAGAGCCTGGTACAGGGGAGACATTTGGGAAGTGTTTGCTCAATGATTTAACTGTACCTCTGCCCTTGCCACCAGCCCCACCATACCCCCTGCTGAAGGGATTCTGGATTCCCTGTTCTCCACATTCCAGGCAGCTTCTCTGCAGTCAGTGCTTTGAGCTGAACCCCATCTTGGCTCATACAATCACTCAGCACCCACTCCCTGAAACATGTGGAACCCAGAGCTGGCCCTGCCCCTGTTCTGGGCCTCAGGGCTGCCACCAGGGCCCTAGCTCATTTACTTTCTGACACCACCTCTCCTCTAGGTCTAGGTCTGGGTCTAGGTCTAGGTCCAGAGCCCAGTCTTACAACCAGCAGCCAGAGGTCTTCGCCCCCGCCGGACCCCCACTCGCTCTGCACTCCTCTCCTGAAAGGCCTGTCCAAGGCTACCTGGTGAGCACACAGGTGGACACAGTAGGTGCTCAATGTGTGTTCACTGCATGGCATAAGGAGGCCCACCTGGATTGAGTGACAGATCCCACATGGCCTTGCTCTCTTTATTTCCCCAGGTCCACCCAACTGCCTGCCTGCTTGTTGGAACATCCTGCTACACAGACCTGTAACCCCCAGATCTCCGCCACCCCTGCAGACCCCACCCCTGGGCCTCTGAAACCTCTCTGGTCTTAACATTCCCAGTGTCCACTTCCTGCAGGAGCCCCAGGCCATCGAACCCAGCCTGCTTGTTTGAGCCCCAGGGGCCAAGCATCTTGTCAGCGTCACTTTGCATCCTGGAATCAGGACTCAACCCTTCACCTGCCTGCTCCTCTCTTCCTGTAGGACTCCACTCAAACTGCTAGACTGGCTGGACCAAGTGTGGCAGCATTTACATCCTGACCTTACTCCCAGGACAGACATAGCTAATCAATCACAGTACTAAGATCTAGTCTCAACACAACACTTCAGGCAGGCAGCTACTGCCAATCAGTGAGTCGGTATAGGACATAAAATCTGTTTATGGTACTCCTCCTGGACCCCAAGTCTGATCTCAGTTCTTGAATAATTCTTCCTAACTAAACTTCTCTACCTGACTCTGTGTTCTGCTCACCACTCCGCTTTTTTATGATTCTTACAGCTGCCCTGTTGGTGCCTATAAAAACCCTCAGCTCAGCCCCACCTGCAAGCCTGTATTCCCTTTAGCCATTGTCCTCTGTGTAAGTGACCTGCTCTGCAGGTCCCAGGGAGTTCACCCACCCCAGAGCTCACTGCCCCTCCATCAGGGAGTTCCCAGCAGAAATGCCAAAACGGGATGGCGAGTGGGGGGAAAGCCAATATCCAACAGCAGGAAATAGGCATAAAGAAGGGGAGCTCACTGGGACCTCAACATAATTTTACATAAGCGAAAATGGGTGATGGAGAATCAACAATTACCTGTGCCTCAGCTGCAGCAGCTGCAAAAGCCTAGCACCTCCATAATTCCATGATCTCTTGCAATGACAAAACATTCAGTCCACCACTGTTAAAGTAGCACCTGCTGCTGAGTACCCTTCTGGCACTGTTACCCTCGTAGAACCCTGTCCAGGCTCTCGGCTCACCTCCTGACCCACATCACCCCACCCAGACTCACAAGTCTCCTCTGAGCTTGTTGAAGGCACAGGCCAAAGCCACCACCTGGTCCGTGGCCCGGCTGATGACAGGGACACACAGCATGGTCTGCAGCTCACAGCCTATCATGCTTTGCAGCTGCTGCACATCCTCCTGCAAAGGGAAGGTGAGTCAGGGCAGGGGAGGAGGGAGAGAGGATGCCTCCTTCCCCCAGCCCTCCACCACACTCTGCAACAGGTGGTTCTCAGGGACTCCTACAGGATGGGGAGTGCTGTGACATGGGGTGGGTTGAGAGAAAGTTGCCGGGTCTTGTCTCCAGCGTTCCTAGGCTGCCCTGTCCCAGAGGTCCTGGCCCTGACGACTGAATAGGGGGCTCTCCCTTTGCCTCCTCCCCTGGTCCAGCCAGGCCATGGCTTACTGAGGTGAGATCTTTCAGCTGGATAGACTCCTTGTCTTCCACCACCTTGCCCAGGCGTCCCATGGTCAACTGCAGAGTAAGGGGAGGTTGAGTCAGGGCCCAGCCCAGCCGGAGGTCAGGCAATCTCAGATCCTACCCCTCACCCTAAGGTCTGGAAGTTCCAGGACCCTTTAAGTCAGTCCAAATGGCAGATGCAGGCAACACTGAGAAAGGGGGTGCACCGGTGCTCTGCTCCTGACCAGAATGCCCTATGGAAGACTTTAGAGTCTCTCCTAACTAGGAGAGAGAAAAGCAGACTCCAAGATTCTCATTGATCTCAATGGATTCTACCAGAACCAAATCCAAAAACACCCCAAAAGAAGTGAACTGGTCTCAAGTAAACCTTCCTGTAGATTGTATGAAATTTCTCCTAGTGAATCCTGATCAGGAAAGGTTGTGAGCTCTCATAACATTTCTAAGTAGATCCCAAGATCCAGATAATCCCCTCAGGCTCCCAGAGAGTCCAGCAGATGCCAATCTCCCTGGGCAGATCCCAGATGTGCCTAGCTCCGGCTAACTGCTCCTGCAGACTCCAACAAAGGGGACGACACAGGACTCACCGGAAAGCTGATCTCTTCCCCCAGCACTTTATTTCCAATGACCTGAGGACAGAGGCGCAGCGACCCGTTAAGGATAAACAAGGTTTTCCCCCTGGGAGACCGGGTCCCTCTCCCGGTCCCACAGCGGGCCTGGGCCCTCCTCACCTTACAGGACAGCTGGAGATTGTCCTCGGACACCAGCAGGAGGCAGCAGCAGGACGCCTGAATCTCCTGCTGCAGCTGAAAGGGAGGGACCGAGCGAGAAGCTGACAGCGGATCTGGGCCGCCCCCACTCCCCACCGTCTCACCCCTCCGAGGCTCCGCTGGTGGGTGGAGGAGAGACGAGGGGCAGGACGTCGGAATGTGAACGGAGGCGGAGAGCTCTACAAGTCGTCGGTCCCTGGAGTAGCGCGGGGGAAGGGGCATAGGGACTCACGTATTGGAGGACTTTGAGCTGGAGGGAGGAGGCATCCAGGTCGTAGAGTTCCCCTGAAACGACAGGGCGCGGATCAGAGAGAGGGCCCTTAGACTCCCCCAGGCCGGCGCCACCTCCCGCTCCACCTGCGGGTCCTGCAGTAGATCTACCCCGGCCCTCCCCCGGCCCCGCCACATCTCTAAGGCCCACCACGTAGGCCCCATCCCTCCTAGTTCGATTCTGTCCCGCCCCCAGGACCGCCAAGGCCGGGTCCTCACCGCACAGTTGCAAGATCTTTCCGTCCTGGTGGGTGTATGCAGCCCCGCCCTCATGTTCTCCCGCGGCCCCCGCCGGGGGGTTCTGCACCGCTGCGGGGGCCACGCCGGGCCCGCGTTGCTGCAGCGCCTGCACCCTTCGCAGGGCCACGAGGGTCTGTGGAGGACCAAGCGATCAGCTGGCCATTTGCCCCACCTTCACCGCGTCGCTGCCTCAGGACTCTTCGCCTTTGCTCAAGCCGTTTCCCATGCCCAAAGTGCTCATCGCCCCCACCCCGTCCCAAACAACCATCCCTCAGCGCCCCACTCTCCGGTGGGCTCGCACTGCCTCTGGAGCGTCCTCCCCCGGTGAACACACAGTTACAGGGCTTGTCTCCACCCCCAGCCCCAGACTCTTCCCAGAGAGGCCAGGGTCAGATTTCTCTGTGTCTCTTAGCCACAGGGAATCCTAAGTCCTTGTTAAAGTCACAACATAAAATCTCGGAAAAGAGCCTCAGTATGGTTATGTAGGTAGTCCTTCCCATGTACTGACAAGATACTTGACTCGCCTTATCTCACCAGTGCCCTAAGTAGGTCAGTGCTTCCCTTATCCTCATTTTCAGGTGTGAAACTGGTGCTCAGAGAGGTTAAATGACTTGCTCAAGGTCACACAGCCCAAAGGTGGTGGACTGGAACCCTGGTTTCTCCAGCTCCCTGACCGGATCACCTTCTCACCCACTGTGCTGAGGGTCTTCAGCAGCCCCATCCTACCCCAGCCCTACCCCACTCACATGCTTCTCCACTGCTTGGAGGCTCCGTTCTTCACTGTCACTCAGCTGGCCACAGTGCACCTGGAGGCATGTGGGAGAGGGACTAGTAGTGACCTTCCCTAGCCTTCTCTCTCTGCCAGAGGACCCTCCCCATGCCTGGCACATACCTGTCCCCTCCAACATGTACATACTCCAGTCTGTGGGCTTCATTGATAAATCTGTCCTTCTGGCCAAGCACATGGCCCTAGAAAAATACCCCCACCCCCACCCCCACCAGGAAGCTTTCTAGGGCTAATCCAAATAAAAGTGGGACTTTTCTGATCTCTGCCTTTTCAGTCACTGTTCCGTAACAGCATGATTCAGGTGTATAGTGAGGGAAGGGGGGTGAACCGGGACCCTCTTCACCTCCCAGCCTGTGGAGCCTGGCAGGACCTGGTCACGGAATCCATGCTGTTAGCCCAACCCTTCCTCTTCCATCCTTTCTGAGTCAGGATTTGAGCTGCCCCTGAGTCTGGGTCAGGACAGTGGTCCGACATTTATGATGCCTCTGCTGTGCCTTAAGAATTTGAGAGGATGGATGGATGAATGAATGAATGAATGAATGAATGGAGAAATAGGGTGCTTTTCCTTACATGGGATTCTCACCATCCAATAGGGCGAGCTTTCACCATGCAGACAAACCAAGGCCCAGAAAGGCTGGGTGGCAGTCGGGACAGTGCCAACCACTCTCTTACCTTCTCTGCCTACACCTTCCACTCTCTAGACTGAATCTCATCACCACCCATATGAAACTGTCCCTCCCTAACTTCCCTGTGTCAGCTACCAGAAATCCCCGCAGTCCCTCTTTCATACTCAGTGAAGTTCCTTCCCCAGACCCTGCTTGGGTGCTTGACACAGAAAATGAGAGGGTGAGAAGGAGGGGTGCCAGTCTGGGGACCCACCATAGGCCCTGCCAGCAAAACTCCACCTGCGTCACCAGCTTCTGCTGGTGCGTACTCAGAGCCGTTCACCACCTGTGGGGCACCCCACGGTGACTGCACTGGGGTCCCCTTCTTCTTCCTCCCTTCCCACTCAGCAGATGCCTGCCTCCCTCTCTCTAGGCCCCCTGCCGGGAACAGATGGAGAGGAGGAGACCAGCAGGTTCCCAGGAAGCTCACATCTGGCTGGGAGGGATGGGGGATGTGGTTGGGGGTACAGAACCTCATACCTGAGGGAGAAGGAGCAGGCTGACTGGGTGGGTTGGAACTTAGAGACTGTGGGAGCTCAGAGCGGGGGGCACCTGAGAGGCTTGCAGAACTGACACTGAAGCATGAGGAGGACAAGGAGAGCCTGAAGAGAGGGGACGCTGCAGGCAGGAGCTGTCCTGGCAGTGCTGGGTAGAAGTTGGTACAGGGAAATGAGGATGGGGCAGGAGTGGGGTCCATGGTGCCCCAGGAGGGAGGGCCTTGAGTGCCAGGCCAAGGATTGGACTTTAGCTTGAGGGCCATGGCCTATGGGGTATACGGGGAATTGGAGGGAGCAACACTGGAGGCAGGAAGACCTGAGGCCGCATCTACGACTCCCATGGGACAGGGATTTCAAAGAAGCTGGGGTGTGGTTCATTTGCATGAGGTTCACATACGCATGTCAGAATTTTACTGTTCGTAGGTGGGAAGGACATCTGTTTGTTCCATCCCCTTGGATCCATCTCTCAGGAAGAGGGAAGGTTGGGACCCTCCTAAGGCATTGGGATAACCAGTTCCTGGGCCGCCAGAACAGCTTGGTCCCATGTAGAGCTGGGAGACTGAATGGGTGTCTCCGAAGGCCAGGAGAAAAGAAGGAACTGTGGAGCACTCCACCCCCTGGACCTCGCCCCACCCTAGCACACACTCTTGGGCTGCCTCACCCCTTCTCCACCCAGCAGGTGCACAAACACAGTATACTCTCTCATGGCGACCCCCAGTGCCTCCACCACACACACCCATACTCACACTCGCTCTCCCATGGAGCTAAGTAGGCATGCACACACATGCACACAAATACACACACGATGTGGTCACCAACTCAGACACCCACACACCCATGCCCACAGTTCCTATACCACCCACACGCGCACATTCATAACTGTCCATAGGATACTTGAGTTTGCGTATCCAAAAGCCATGCGTGCATTCTGCTCCCCGCAGATGCAAACACACCGTCACCAACACTCACACATGGCTTTTGCTCGCCAACAGAAACACGCACTTACACCCACTCTTGCTAATCAGGGAGCTTGTCTGGGGCCCAGTGGTAACACTCAGCGGTGGGTGCTGGGGCTGTGGAAAGGGTTGAGGACCCAGCACAGCCCCTATGACACTCATCCTCACCAAATTCAATGTGGCTAGTCCCCATGTAAGGAGCCGGCATGGTTGGCACAGCTGGGGGATGTGTGGGCGCACATCATGCATCAAATGCCAGAGACCAAGTGCCGCCCACTTCTCCAAGGGACTTATTATCCCAGAACTGAGGAACAGAGCCAGAGACTGTTCCTCATACACAGAGTCTGCGATCAAACTCCCGGGAGCTGCGGGCTGCAGAGGCCCGGGACCCGCCCCGGCAGTCCTGCACCTGGACGGCCTGTTTCTCGGACAGCCTCCCATTGACCACACGCCCGCCCCAGTACTCCTTGCAGCACTTCCTGGTTTCCTTGCTTGCATTCGCCATCTTTTGCAATTCCACCCTTACTTTGTCCCCTTGTCTGTCTGTCTCTCCGAGCCCTGCAGACTTGGTCTGTGGAAGCAGGGCCTGTCCGGCCTGTCTCCATCACTGCTGCGTTTGCAGCACCCAGCCCACAGCGCCTGGCAGCGCTCCAGAAATAATATGCCTTTGATTGATGGATGGGTGGATGGATGAATATCAAGAGCAGAGACTCAGAGAGGGGAATGGGGCTTGTTAAAGAAGGAACTGGGGAATCAGCCCTCCCAAATCAGCGGCCCTGTGGTGCCCCTGTACCCCATGCACCCGCTGCCCTTGGGATGTGGTCACAGCTGGGAGGTTCAAGGCTGCCTGTGCTGCCTCTCGGAGCAGCAGGACAGGGTCCGTCAGATGTGTATGCACTGGGGAGAGGGCTGTCCTGGAGAAGTGCTTTTCTACTTGAGTAGGAGGGCACAGGCTTGGAGAAGAGGCAGACCGTGAATAATCCAAATGCCTTTCAAGAGCTCTTCACTGCCAGGAGTGTTCGAGGCGGTGAGGGACGAGGGACGGTTGTTGGGAACATCTCCTGGGAGCCGAAGTCCCAGGCAACATTGTTGCTCACCAGCATGCACCCCATTACTCAGCCTCCCCAGGATCACACTCTTTCCCCAACACCTGCCTTTCTCCCCACCTGCCTTTGCTCATGATCTTCCCTCTGTCTAGAATATCATTTCCCTTCTCTGCCTGTCGATCGCCTACCCATGCCCCAAAGCCCACTCAAACGCTCTCTCCAACTATGAGGCACTCCTTGCCCTCCAGTCCCTCCCACCAGAGCACCTGCATTTATTTCCTTTGGCCAGTAGGGGTCTGAGGGTGGTCCTGCCTTCCTCCAGACTGAGAGCTTCTAGAAGGCAGAAATGGGTCTGACTCCTCTCCCTGCCCCAGCACACAGCCTGGAGCAGGGCCCAGAGCAGGGTTTTGCTAGAGTGAGTTAAATGCAACACAACACACACCTACACACAGGCCTTTCTTCCCCAGGTCATAAGGCTCTGGACTCCCGGCCCAGCCTGAGCCAAGGTGGACTGTAGTCGGGGAACCATCCTCTTGCCCACAAGATGAACAACCTTCCAGATGCCTTCCCTTTGGGGGAGTAGCTCCTCTTCTGATTCAGTGCTCACAGCCCCAACACAGGAAGTCCTTCTCAGAAACCTGACACCCCAGACTCTTTTCCCCCAGTAAAGGTTGGTGAGCCAAGCCACCACCTCCCACGTCCACTTCTGCACATTGTTCAGAGCCCTGGTCCTCTTTGAAGAGACCAGTTCTGGCACAGACTGGGACCAAAGGAGGGAGGGAAGCTGTGCTCAGAACTCCGTGCTGACAGCAGATCTGTTCCCTGTGGGAACAGAAGCTAGGGGGTGGGGAGGACCAAGGGGGACATGTCTCCCTCAGTCAGGCAGATGGGACGCTGAGGAGACCAGGCCAAGTACCCCTTCCTTCCTGTCCTCTCCCTTCCACTCCCCATGGAACTCCCCACCCAACTCCACTGCCTTCTCCCCCCACCTCCCCCACCCCAGCAGCTCTGGAAAGGTCAGCCGCCCCAGAAGCTTTCATTGTGTTTTAATGAGCTCAGAGGAGTCCTGGGTGCATCAAGGCCAGCTCATGTATCTGTCTGCACCCCAAGTCGGCTCCTTAGTGAGGTAATGGTGATTTGGGGGTGCTAACCCTTCTGTCCCTAGGATAGGAAAAAGACTTTGAATGTCCCCTTCCATGTGGGAGAAGAGCCTGGAGAGTGACAGAACCCAGCCACTTCACCCTGCCCATTCAAGGTGGGGCAGAGGTGTAGCGTGGGAGGAGACCCACACTTCTCCCAGATCCCCATTTTTATAACTTCAGCCCAGCTTGTTGCTCTCAAAATGCACACACACACATACACACACACAGAACTCCATCCACTGTTCCCTGCCCCGCTCTCCTCTCCCTTTCCCACCCCACAAGGGCTCTTACCAAGATGACCGCTGCCACAGCCCCAGCCTCCTTGTCCACCAGCGGTATGACCAGCACTGAAGGGGAGAGGGCAATGAGGTGGTCCTGCGGGGCCAGTGAGGCTCAGAGATACTGAGCTAGGACCCGGGGAGGGAGACAAAGACATAGACAGAGAGAGGCTAGGAGAGACACAGAGAGACCCAGAGACCCAGAGAAACAGAGGGAGTCCTGAGGCCGCGACAAAAACAAACACAGTGAAGACCCCCTATGTGGAAGGAAACCCCCTCACTTGACAACCTTCTAGAGATCCTCCCAGCAACCCTGAGAGGGAGGGAGGCAGGTCAGGCTGAGCACCCCTGTTTTACAGATTGGGAAACTGAAGTCCAGAATGGGGAAGTGACTTGCCCAAGATCACACAACAAGTCAGGTCTCCTGACTCCCAGTCTTGTGCACTTTCCACATCGAAACAGAGGACAGAGACCTAGAGAGACTGAGACACGAGGCAGAGAGACATGGCGGACAGGGGGCACGGAGAGGAAGAGAAAGAAAAACAGACAGTGACAGAAAGGGCATGACAACAGCTATGCCCATCTAGCAACAGGCACAAACACATCATCACTGCAGCCACCGGCTACCAAGCTCAAGTATGTGGCAGGCCCTTAACATGCGTTATCTTATTTGCTCCTCTTCGCCACACCCCTTCAAGGTAGGTTCTGCTGTCCCCGTTTTACAGATCAGGAAACTGAGGCTCAGAGGTTAGTAGCACAACAGAGAGAGAATTAGATGGAGGGGTTGCTACAGACACAGAGCAAAAGAAAGAAGGAGACCGACAGATGAAAGCAGGAGACGGACGCGATCTGGGGAGCAGGGGCCACAGTCTCTCTTTGCCCCTGCCCAGCTCCCAGCCCTTACCTTGGGTGTCAGAAGCCAGTGGGGCCACCAACTTGGCCAAAGGCTTCCCAGGCAGGTCCGAGGGGCCCAGTCCATTGCAGCCCAGACGCTTCCGGGAGATCAGAGCCTCTCTGAAAAAAGGACATGATCCCACCTCTCAGCCCCTGGACCAAAGAGAACAAGCCCTGGTGCAGGGACACACAGCAGGCTGGCCCCTGCGCATCTGCAGTCATCTGGACAAGAAGACTTTCAGCAGGGTAGACATAAGGAGGACAAAAATAAGAGTCAGGAACCCTAGTCAGCCTCTGGTGCTTCTTGCTGGTAGATATGTGAAAGGGACCTCAGGAGCCAGCCCACATCCTGGAGCAAGCAAAGCAAGGGTGCGGAGCTAGGCTGCCTGGATTAAATCTGACCGCGGCTACTACTTGACCTTGGGCAAGTGACCTACCCTCTCCGAGCCTCCCAGATAACCGCCATAACTAAGGTTTATCAGACATTCTCTGTATGCCTTGCACAGTCCCAGCAACTTACACAGATGAACTCAGAATTCCCAACAATCCTCTGGATCAAGTATTATCATCATCTCCATTTTCAGGTGGAAGAACTAAGGCGCCAAGAAGTTAAGTAACCAGTCTAGGGTTACATGGCTAATAAGTGGTATATCCAGGATTTGAACCCAGGCAGCTGGAGTCAGAACCCATACTCCTAACCAGTATGCTTGAACCTTCCTAAAGACCTAAGGGAGTGTGAGCCTCCAACAGGAAGTTGGTGTGAATGTTGAGGAGGCAAAAGGTGTAGGTGTGAGGGAGGGCAGGGGAGGTAGGTGTGGGAAGAATGAGTTTCTCTCCACCCTCACCACACATGCCACCCACCCCCACCTCAGCCTCTGGCTCTTTCTGCTTAATTAAGTGCCTGATTTTTCACCAAATGTCACTCCCTGATGATTAATTGTCCTGAGTTCCTCATTTCTCATACTGCCCCCACTTAATTGTGTTTGTAGGAACTGACTGGCCTAGCTAAAAGAGAAGCTTGCAGGGTGGAAGCGGTGGGTGGGGTGCTGGGACTCCTGTCTGTGTGTGTGGGGAGATCACTAAGGGGAGCCCAGCCAAGCTCAGATGAAGAAAAGAGCCGTCCACCTGCAAGACTCCAGGTCAGGAGATCACAGCAGCGGGAGAAATCAGGAACCAAAAAGTTGGGCATCTCGGTTAGCTCACACAGCCTTCTGAACCAGAAATGTCCACTCTTGGCCCCTGGTTCAGAATCTATTAAGAACCAGTGGTGTCTCCCAGCTTCCAGCCCTCACATCCTGGACCTTTAAGGCTCCTGGTGTGCTGGGCTGCAGTTCTGGGGTGTGACCGAGCTGATCACCCCAGGAAGGAGTAGGAATCTAGGGTGGAGGGAGGGCAATGGCAGCCACATTTCCTGATGACTCAATTGATGAAGGCTGGGACTTCATGGAGGCCAGGGGCTGGCCTTGGTGACCTTTATGCAAATCCCCTTTGTGGACCCTACCCAGCCACTTGGGCTGGGACAACCTGGTTACAGGGCAGCCACAAGGTGGCACTGGTCCCTGCATTGCTGGTTAGTGGACTCTGTAGCTCCATCCCACCGGCCCTGGCTCTTCACTTCCAATCCCCCTGACTCCACGCCAGACCCAGGTCTGCCTCAACCTCCTCTCTTCCCTCAAGGGACCCTGATGAAGGAATCTACCCTCAGCTTCTCTTCTGTACAAAACTCCTTCCTCTGTGTTTACGGCCTCGTAACTCTCCAGTGTCCCCTCTCATGAGTTCCAGGCACCCAAGTACCTCCTGAAGGCTTCTCCTGCACGTCCCTGAGATTATCAAGGCACCCAGTCCTAATCTGAACTTACCCTTGCCACCAATACCCCCGAAGTGGCACAGCCATCCGCTGGGTCTGTTGCAGCTTGTCCACAAACTGTCCTAGCTGCCTCCCTCTTCCTTACCTCCCCCAGCCAATGAGTGAGTCACCTCCCATGCATTTCTCACGACTTTCCCCTGCGTTCCATTCCCAAGCCACTGCCAGGCTCACACGGAGCCACCACTCTCCTGGCCCGGCAGCAGCCTCTAGCCTAGCTTCCCGCTTCCTGTTTGGTCCCTAAATCCATCCCCTGTGCTAGAGCCAGATCAAGTTTTTTCAACTAAATACTTATGAGAACACTCTGCTTGAAGTCTTTCATTCCATGAAGTATTTATCCCAGGGTCCTTCTGGGTCAGGTTTGGTACTGAGACTGAGTGAGAAGAGGAGGCAAATCACATGTCTGACTCCTGGAGTCCCCCCTGCCGGAGTGCGGTGGTGCGGGCTCTGACCAAGGAAGAGTGCACCCAGCCTACCCAGGAGCAGGACGGAAGTGGGGTCAGAGAAGGTTTCCTGGAGGAGGGTACGCCGGAGTTGCATCCTAAAAGATGTGCAGAGGTTAACGGGAAGGCAGACAGGAAGGAAGGTGCAGGTGGAGGGAATTGAATGTGCAAAAGTTTGGAGGAGAGAAAGAACGTGTGCAGTGGGATAGTCCAACGGCAAGGAGTTGGTGTGGCTGGACAGCAGGGAGCAAGACCGGAGGGGAACAGGGACCTGAGGAGCTGGGCTTGACCCTGAGGGCAGTGGGAGACCCGGGAGGCACTTCAGCAGGGGAAGGTAAAGGTCAGGTTTGATTGCTGGCGGCAGGAAAAAACTCACACTACACAGGAAGAAGTTGACAGACCGGAAACTCAGTAGCAGTGAGCACCTCATAGTCTCAGTGGTCCCTGGACAGCAGAGGAGAGGCAGGGCTGGGGCAGGTCAACCTTAGCAGGGCCCAGGTCTCCCACTGAATGCTGGAGCCTCCACAGATCCTCAACGCCCTGGCCTCTTGCTCCACATGCATCCTGGCCACATCCCATGGCCCTAGGCAGACCATGCTCCCCGCAACCCACCCCCATTCTAACCCTTTACCTGTGTTGTGCCTTTCCCAGAGCTGCTGTCCCCACCCCAGATGGGGATGGGGGCTTCATCTACTGCTCACACCCCAGATAGTTCTCTCCTCGACTCAGAGCCCCTGATGTGCCTGCCTCCTTTCCCCTCCTGACTCCCCCACCCCACTCCTCTCTCTCCAGGCAGATAGCGGGGGCTGAGGGGACTCCATACCCTGGGGCCAGCTGTCCAGGTTGAAGGCTAATGACTCAGCCCCGGGCGCCTGGGTGGTCATGATCTGCCCCACTGAAGATAAAGACAGATGGGCGCAGAGTGGAGAGAGGAATGGGTGTGGACTTTATGACAGTTCCGTCCCTTTAACAACTATTTGTTTAGTGGAAAGAGTAGACGGAAAGGCCTTCTGTTGGTGGGGTCGATGGCCTGGAAAGAGCTGGGTGTCCAGGCCACCTTTCAGTCTTCTGAGACCCTTCTTTGGCGTGACCCCAACCCTTTCACCGATACCCTACTCCCAGCCTCAGCCCTGCTCTGACCTTTCCTCTCTCTCAGGGACAAATTACGGTTCTGGCTAGGACCTGGACCCTCTTCCTCCTTGCCCTGTCCCAGAGTGTGAGACTCCAGAGATGGGAACAGACTATTCCCTGTGTCCCTTGAGACAAATCAGATGGACAGAAAAATTCTGCTGTGAGAAGGGACCAGCTCTAGAGAAGCAATTCCTCCAGGTTGAGCCCTGGGAACCCTTAAGTGGTAGTGGAGATAGACCACCCGCTGGGGCCGGTGCAGGTGGTGTCTCTGTTGTAGCTCAAAGGCCCTGGATTTCGCTGCAATCAGCAGTGGGTAATCAGAGGCTTTAAGATGGCAGGAGGCACAATAAGAAGAGAGAGGCAGGCTGGGGGCTGAAATAGGCTGAGAGATAGAGGCGGGGAGCCAAGAAGAGGGAGGTGAAACCTTCCACAAAGCCCGTCACCCCGGCAGCCCTCCAGGATTCTCTCATTCATCCCTGAGGCCCCTTGCAGCTTTTGGAATCAGAGCTGGTCCAGCCCTCGTATGTCAGCATCTGATCCTGTCATCTCACGGAAGTTCATCCTGAGGCCCAGGAGAGAGTGCATGAGATTGTAACAGCAGCCGTGTTGTTCTGGCTCCCAGATCACCTAGCTCCCAGCCCAGGGTTCTGCTTGTAGACAGACTGACTGCAGCCCAGGCTCCTTTTCTGAAAAGTGGATCTTCCTTAGTGCCAGGCAACTATGGAGCAGACCTCCTAGAGGGCCTCCATCTGGGTCTTGGAAAAGAAGTGAAGTGTGGGCTGGTCGAGATAGAGATGGCAGGGGAGGACTTTGCAGAGGAGAGAGCATGTCAAGCATGAGGAGGCAGGAAACCCGAAACACACTGGGAGGGTGCACTGGCAACCTCCTCACTCTCCATGGTCCATCCCTACCCTGCCTCCCCACACCACCTTTAGCCCGTTCTCTGCCTTTCCTCCCGGCCCTTATCTGTCTTTGTGATCCGCCCCCATTTCACATCTGCCCTGTTTGCCAGCCCTCCAGGGTTTCCTGGAGGAGCAGCCCCGCACTGGGCACCAGCTGGACCTTGGGCTCCACCTCAGCTGGGCAAGGCCATGGCCTCCTGTTGGAGCCAGTGCCACAGAGGACACCCCTGGAAGCACCCTGTACCCAACCCCACCCATTTTCTAGAAAAAGAGAGTGAGGCCAGAAGAGGAGTAACTTTCTCAAGGCCACCCACTGTGTAAATGTGTTGGGGTTTGGGGCTGGAAGGCCACCAGTGGTCCCTGAGCCCCTACTGTGTGCTGGGCATTGTGACAAGCACAGGCCTCTCTGGCTCCCATTCCAGTGGTCTTTCCCTTCTGCATACCTATGTCTCAGCCCTAATGGAGGAGGTGGGCTCACCACCAGATGTGGGGGGATTGCAGATTTCACCCTCAATCCTTGCCACCCTGAATGAACTTTGATTTCCATGTCCCAAGAGATGCCTCCACCCACTCACCTCTCACCAGCCTTACCTCCTCAGCCTCCTGGGATTTCTGGGCCCTGTCTCCCAGCAGACACTCCCCTTGCCATGCCACCGAACTCCAGGCTGATTGCATTGAAACATTCACTCCTAATTGTCTTTTCTTGGTACCTTTTCCAAAGGCTTCACTGAGTCTGAAGTGGTAGGGAGCTAGGGGATACTGAAAGGATCTGAGCCCCCTCCAAGATGCCTGGACCGCAGACCCCCATCCCCAGCAGCAGGAAGCTTGAGAGGAGTGTTCGCAGTCTCAGAAGGAGCAGAGTGAACCCTGCGGGATGCTCCCACCACCTTCTGAGCCTGTGATCCTGGGCCCCTTTCCCAGGGAGGCCTTCCTAGCCTCTTTGAAGAAACTTCCTGGATAGGGCAAGCTCATATTAAGCAAAGTTCTTGAGAATTAGGAGTAGGCTCAGAGTAGAAAAGGGGACATTACAGTATATTTTCCCTTAAGATTCTGAAGATCTCCCAGCCCTATTCTGCCATCTTACAGATGGGACAGTAGAGGCCAGAGAGGGGTATGGTTGGCTTGATTCATGGAGTCCCGAGGGGAGTTGACAGGGACTGCTGAAGGGGAGAGTGTCACCCACCACCCGCCCTGTGGGGAAATCAAATGGGAAAAGAGGAGGTAGGAAGGCTGTGGGGTGCTAGAGAAGGAAGCATCCAGGAATCCGGGGTTCCGAGCACCAGGACCACCAGCACGCCCTGCATCAGCCCCTTCATCGTACGCAAAGGGCAGTTCTTCCCATGGTCTCTAAGAAAGGTGAGCATCTTGCCAGCCCCTTCTAATACCTGAAAAAGCCATGGCCCTGGACTTCCTGACCTGTTGGAAAAGTGCTCCCCCAGGGAGTGGGGCGCTGCCTTCCACCAACACCCCACATGCCCATTCAGCCCCTAGATCCCAACCCAGGGGTCCCTGGCCGTGGATGGGCCTGCGGTGTTCAGAAGCCAGTGAGCCCGTCCTCCATGCCGCACCCTCCTTTGGACCAGCACTCCTGCCTGTCAGCACTTTCTTGTCTGACAAGTTCCACTTCCCCTCATTGTTCCCTGAATGGCCGGGAGCCAGGAGACCATGTCCCAGGCCTGGCTCTGCCTCACACTAGGTGTGTGGCGTTGGGCACGCCTCATGCTCGCCCATCCAGAAAATAAGGAGACTGGATTCATAGGCTAAGAAGTGTCAGGGGACCATAAGGCACTGAGCCCATGTTCCTACAGCCAGTGATTCTAGCATTCTATCATAATGAAAACAGAACCAGACACTTAGCATTCATGCAGTTTTAAGGGTTTTACATGTGTTAAACTCATTTAATTCTCCCAACAACCCTGTGAGATAAACACTGTTATTATCACCATTTTATAAACAAGAAAACCCGAGGCACAAAGAGGGCGAGTATCTCGTCCTAGGCTATACAGCCAGCAAACGGGGAGCTGGGATTCAAACCTAGGCAGTTCAGTTCCAGCACCCACAGCAGGACAGCGCCTCTGTGCTCTCTTCTCAGATACCCATGTACCCCGCAAGCCCGGCCATCAGCAATTCCAAACCCTGTGATTCTGCGATTCTGCGAGAACCTCCCAGGCAGTTTTCCTAGCCTGCTGAG
The DNA here is from genome assembly GCA_007922815.1 of Macrotus californicus. Lineage (NCBI taxonomy): Eukaryota > Metazoa > Chordata > Mammalia > Chiroptera > Phyllostomidae > Macrotus > Macrotus californicus. The sequence goes on along the minus strand of VMDR010002085.1, from coordinate 49,542 downwards.
GCTCTAAATGATAAGCTGCAGCCCTGACATTCTGAGACTCAGCTCTGAGGAGGCTGCAGCAATTTAGAACAGCTCTCAGAGAAAACCTACCAGCTGGCATGTTCCCCATGCAGTTCACTCCCCCAACCCAACACAAAAGAAGACATTGCTTCTCTCCTCTATGCTGGGGTCAGTGGCCCAGCCAAGAAACCCCACCTGGTAAGGAAACTTAGGTCAAGGTCAGATGGGGAGGGTCAAAGCAGGTGACCTTGAAAGGTGCCCCAGGCCTGAGATCCTTGACCATGAGGGAGGGCAGTAGGATGAAGAATGGCTCACCGGACTTTCCCCTCCTGGGGCAGCTCGTGGGGAGGGTCCTCACACACCAGCCGGGACTCTCTGTCCAGCAGGTAGGTGTAGACAGTCTCCTAAAACAGAAGGCACTCGTGACACCCTGCAGACGGGGCCTCCCAGCTGCCCATTTCCAGCCTGTACACAGTTCCAGGTGACAAGGTCAAGGCCCCTCTGGGAGTGAGTGCAGGCATCTGATTGTGTTTACTCCCCAGGTGATTCTAAATGCAGTCAGGGTGGGAACATTTCCTCATGAACTTACCACTTCACCTCCGCTTGGAAGGGGTTCTGGCAGTGACCCATGGCTCTGTGGGCTTTTCTTAAGTCCAAGGCACTAGGGATGGGGTCTGAAGGGTTGGAGGTGCAGACAAGACTCCCACGCCCATCCCAGGACATTTCCTTGCCATGACTCCAGCCACAGCAAACAGTGGCTAAGTGTCCACTCAGGGCCCTTCTGCAGGAGGGGCTCAGAATGCCCTGGAAGCTTTCCTCCTACCCCAACAACTCTACAAGAAACGACACATTGTGACTCAAGCTGGGAGGGCTTCCTGGAGGAAGTAGCCTCAATGTTGTAACTGGAAGGGAAATTAGACTCATTCGAGGAGTGGGTGAGACACAGAAGAATGGCTCTTGGACTGAGTAGCAGGTGTGTAGGTGTGAGAGTGCTGAGCATTTGTGGAACTGACAGGGAGGGTAGGGACAGAGGAGATGGGCTTGGGGTCCGCAGGACTGAGCTGGGAGGGCCTGTAAACCAAGCTGGGGGAGGGTGCCAGGGGCTGCTGCCAGGTGGAGGGGTGTGGGGTGAGCCCTGAGAGACAGGAACAGATCTGTATTTTGGAATCACTGCTTCCCAGAGTGAGATCAAAGCTCTGCTCAAAGCTTGTCACATCTTTAGCTTGTCAATCCACCCCCTCCAAGAGCCCAGAGCAGGTCTTGGTAAAATCAGTTGCCTTCACTGACCCACACGCAAAACTCCATATTCCCTCCAGGCAGGACTGGCTACTCTTAGGGCTCTAGAGCCAACTCCCATTCGGCACAGCCTTGCAGAACATCTCCATGACCACACAGTGCTATGCAGCAGAGCCCAGGCCCCAGTGAGGGGGCGTCCATACGCTCAGCTGAGTATCCTGAGGGATGCTGTTATCTCCGTGGGAGAATGGAGGGCTATGCTGATGGTATCAAGGAAGGCTTCTGGAGGAGGTGACATATGAGGTAGGTGTTGGAGGTCCACCCTCAGGGAGTGTGGAATCCTTTTCAGCAAAAGCAGCTGCCTTCCTGACTGTGAGTCCATAAGCCTACCAGCTACTCTTGTTGCTTTTTGCTGTCCCCAGCCAGACCCCATCCTCTCCCAACCCCCAAGAGATGGCCCAGTCCTTCTCCCAGAGAACCTAAGCCAGATGCACTATGGTATGGGGTGGCGATGCAGGGGCTGAGGGGAGTGAGAGAGGCAGACACAGGCAAGGCCTGGAGCCCTCTTGTCCTCCTGGGTGAGGGTCCAGGCAGGGAGTTCAGGGGTGAAGAAATTAGTGGGAAGGAGGCCACCGAGTCCTCATCTATACGCAGCCTCCTTCTTGTCATCCAGCCCTGTTAGCAGCCCAGGAAGGGTCTGTGGGAATTGTTCCTTAGAGATGAAGAGACCCCACAGCATCCAGGGTCTCACAGAGAGCCCTTCCCTGGCAGAGAGAAGGGTGGATGATCTGGGGGTGGGGTGGCAGAAAGGACAGCTCCTTACTTCATATCCGCTGCCTGCCCGCCTCCCACCCCCTCACTCTCCTCAGCCTCTGGGTTAAAATTAGCTGAGCTTATTGGAGAGAAGAAGGGAACTGTTTCAGACACATCAGCACCATCTGCATTCGGGGTTGTCTGCCACAATGGGTGCTGATGAGGGAGCCAGGTGCTAGCGCCATCCTCACGGCTGGGGGGAGGGGGGAGGAAGACCCCTTCCTCCAAGTCTGAGGGCAGAGCAGACCTACCGTCTCCCTACCTCTCATGCAAACCAGCCAAAGTCAGGGTTTCCCTAGCGCAAACAGGTCTCTTGAATGAGCCAAGGTAGACATTGCCCACTGTTCCAGGAACCTAGTCACCTGGACCACAGCTGTCTGTCCCGCACCCAGCTTTGGGGATATAATTAATCCAGTGCAGGGCACCTCTGCTGGCACAACCAGGCACCGTGCCTGTGAAGGCCTGGCCAGGTGCCTCCTCCTTCCCCTCCCAGGACAGCCTCCGTGGCCACAGAGGGGCCCGGGAGCCCTGCAGACGCTAACCTGTCACCTTCCCTACCCCCTCTTTTCCAGATGTGTCTCCATCCCAGGCCAGATGTTGCCTCAGTCCCACCCTTCTCGGGAGGATTTATTTTTGGGTGCCAACACACCACCCACTTCCTGCCAATTTCATGCTCAGTAAAGCTCACTCAGCAGCCCTCCTCTGGGGCTCTGAACTTCGAGGCGGTTTTGAGAAGGCAGAGCGGAGGAGAGGGGATAGGGTGCTCAGGTTCTAAGCCCCATGTATCTCTGTCGTGCTGTGTGACCTTGGGGGAAGCTTCCGCCCTCTCTGGGCCTCAGGTGGTTTATCCATGAGCAGATTCACATACAGCTGGCCCTGGAGGTAGGGGGGTCACCTTCTGAATTACCCTTATCTCCTGAAGCAGAGGTTGCCTTTGGCTGGTGTCTAGAGTACAGTCCCCATTCCAGGATATGGGGACTCAGTTTAGGCATCTCCCCCTCTAGGAAGTCCTCCATGCCCCTTAGGCTGGGTCAGACCCCCCTCTCCAGATTGATAAGTCCCCTATTTCCCTCCATGGCACGATTGAGACTCTGCTGCTTTGGGTCTTGAGGGCCGGTTTATCCATCCTCCTGCCTCAAGGATGAACGGTGACCATTGGAGCCAGGTTGGGGAGTGGCCTCGGGCACCTAATGAGGGGCAAAGTTTCCCCATCAAGACACTGTGAGCTCAGGACACCATGGTGGCCAGGTGACCACGGGCCCAGGCAGCCGCCCTCCACCTGCACCCATCTTCAACCTCATCCACAGTGTTGGAGTGGGTCGGAGAGAAACTTAAAGGTTTCTAGAGGCCATCTTGTCCAGCCCGCTGTCCCCAGGCAGGACACTCTATGTTGACACAGATCCATTCATCAAGGCTGAGCCTCATGCCAGCACCTGCCAGACCTCGCATCAAGGAAGTTCTTTTCCATGTCTGCCCTCAACTCCTCCTGCTGTACGTATTCCAAAGCCCATGTGCTGCCACTATGTCCTATCCTAGGCAAATCCCTTCTATTGTGTGAGACACGATCTTATCAGTTAAGCTCGAGGGCCCTTCTGTCTCAGACCTTCCTGGATTCCTATGTAAGTTCAGTCTTCAGGGCTTAGCTCCAAGCCCTCCTCCTCCAGGAAGTCCTCTCCAAATGCTCAACTAACCCCTTCACTTCCCCAAGAGAATCCCCTAGGCAGGGACCCTTTCTCTTCTTTCCTGCTTGACCCTGTGTGAGGTACAGCAAGGAGCTGGGCAAAAGTTTGGGGGGCAAGGGAAGTGTGGAGCCAGGCACCTACCACTCTGGGGAGCACGGCTGAGAGGGCCTCCTTGACAGCCCGGTGCAAGCCCGCGACATCGATGACAGAGCCCAGGCTCAGCAACGCATCCTGGAAGAGAGGAAAGGACGGTGAGGGCCTTTGCCAAGAGGGCCAGAGCAGCTGAGCACGCACTCCCAGCTTAAACCAGAGCCCAAGGCTCTCAGACGCTGGAATCCCAGGATCTCAGAATCCAGCAAGTCTTAAGGTCTTTGAATGTCCAAGTTCACTCATCTTACAGCTGGAAAAACTGGGCTCAAGGAAGGGCCAGGGACCTAGCAAAGAACTCACAGTGAGTCAAGAGGTCAAGTCTAGGCTCAACCTTGGGTTTCTTGTCCTTTAGCCAAGGACAACTCTGGCATAGTAAGGAAAGCACAAGCTTCCACATTAAAACAAAGCAAAACAAGCAAACAAAAAAAAACCCCAAATTTGAATTCTAGACCCACTATTTATCGGCAGTGCGTGCATTGGTCAAGTAACTGAGTCTCGGTCTTCTATCTCTAAATTGGAGGCAGCTACACCTATCTCCCTCTACAGGCTGATGTGAAGATAAAATGGAACTGAGCCCTAACAGGTGCCTCCCCAATTATCCACACAGAGTAGGTGCTCAGCTAAACACCTGCTGAATGTGAGTCCTACTCATTTTCCCCAAGAGGGAGGTGGTCTCACCTAGTCTCATTTTTCAGCCTAGTGAGGGACTGCATTGGGAGTAGCAAGGGTCCAAGGCAGGCCTGAGCCCACCAGGTGGAAGAGACACAGTTGGGCCAACCCCTATCTAGGTGGGGGTGGGGGTGGGGGTGGGGAGGAGAAGTCAGCCTTGACAGCCTCACAGCGTTCCCAGCCCAGGAATAGGCATCGTCCTTGGCGAGCCGGAACAGAAACAAAGAAGGTCCCTGCTTCTTACTCTGTTAACTTGGCCAGAGCCACAGTGATCAAAGGGAAGGGTAATAGAACAGGGGGTCCAGGGCCAAGGCAGGATCATGACTCACACTGTTCGGTCAGCCAAGCCCTCCCCACTAGCCCTTGGAAGTTTCTGATGTCTTCCCAGGGGACAGCTGGGTCTGTGTTAAAAAAGCCAAGTGATTATCTGTGGAACGAAGGGGACATGGCTTGGCCCCCATTCGTGTGGAAGTAATATGAGGTCGAGGGTCTTAGTGGACCACAATCTCAGCAGGAGCCCAGAGTGCGATGGCTGGTAATTAATTAAAATGCTGGAACTGCAGGCCACATCGATAAAGATCTGTTAACCTGCATAGAGAAGATGAGAGTTACCCCACTCCTGCAGTCTGATTAGACCACCCCCAGTGCACTGTGTCCCAGGCAAGGACAGGATGGGACTCAGAGGAAGGAGGGAATCGGAAACCAAGTCCTTCACGTTACTAAGACTGAAGAACCTGGGGTACCTGGCCTAAAGCCCAGCAGACCCAGAGGTCTCAGTCTTCAACTCTAACCTGTCAGGTTCTCCCAGGCAGGGGCGCTGGACTCTGTGACCCCAGGGACAGCCTGGAGACCCATAACGTTTCACAGGAGGCTGCCCTTGGCCCACTGAGATGAAGGACCTTCTTCTAGGCAAAGCCATGTCACACAGGCAGAGGCCACCAGGAGAGACGGAGGAAATGAGCTCCCCCCAAATGGGCTTACTGCCCACTTTTCAGAGAGGCTAGAGAGGAGTACTGCACTGGGGTCCAGGCTGCAGCTCCAGATTTCACCCTGTCATCTTCTTGGCTCCAGTTTCCTCCCTGCCCTCCCAGTCCTGTGTTCCCGGGAGCGGGGAGCAGTGGGCTTTCTCCCCACGTGCTCACTTTGGTATCGCCTTCCCCAGCCCCCGGCCTCCCTCTGATCCCTCCCACTGCTCAAGGATGAAAACACATTTTGATCAGAGATGTCTCTGCCCTCGGACAACAGAAACTGCTGCTTCCAAACAATGCAACTCCCAAATTGGATCCGTTGTCCTCAGGCACTCCTATCACAGGGCACACGCCCTCAGCAGCTCACATAACTGACTGCACAGCCACCGGCCTTCACACCTTCGCAGAAACACCCCGGCATGCCTTCAGACACCCTCCTGATACACACACAGGCTCACACGGCTGCAGCTCTTTCCCTACGGATTCACAGGGCCAGGGCTCAGAAACACCTGCTCACATCAGGCACATGTAGGTGCCGTTAGAGGTCAATTCTGCAGACTAAAGAGGGGAGGAAGAGCTGATGCCTCATATAATCCTGAAATAAAGTCTGCTAATCCAGGCTCCTCAGCCTGGGGCTCCCAAGGGAGGGTTCTGGAAGGTAGTGCTGGTTTGAGTCTGCTCTGGGCTGGAGACAGGGGGTGGGGTGGGGGGGTGGACAAGCTAAGCGCTGAGGCCCTGCCCTGCAGTCTGATAGGAGCGTGCTGTGGGAGTTGGAGTAGAGGGGCCAAGGTGATGAAGTCAGACCTATGTAGGGGGGGAAATTTTTCAAAGTCACAGGCTTGGGACAGTTATGTGTCCCCATTTGACAGATCAGGAAACTGAGGCTCAAAGAGAAGCAATGCCCCATCTGTGGTCAGCCAGCCAGTCAGGGAAGAGTCAAGTTCAGAATCCAAGTCTTTGGATCTCCAGACCCTGTTTGGCTCCTGCTCTGCACCTGACCTCCAGTTCCCTCCCCAGGGGGTTTAGAGAGAATAGTCTGTCCTTTGTTCTGATTGGTGGGCTCCTGGACCTGCCCTTTACTTGGATTGGGGGATGCCCTGACCTGTCCTTTACTGGAATTGGTGGGTGCTTGTCTGTCCTTTGTTCTGATTGGTCAGTTTTCTGTGACTCTTCAGGCTAAGGGCAGTGATGGGAGTATTGGATAGGAAACTTGGGGAGAGTTTGGGCAGCAGCAGGGAGGGGAGTCACATCCAGCCACAGTGGGCTGGATGTAGACAGGCCACTGAAGCCTGGGGCTCTCTGCCTGTCATCCTTCTGTCTGTGCACTTCCTGGCCCTGTCATGCCTGTCCCAGGAGTAGGGGGTGTTGAGTGCAGGAACTACAGCTGGGAAGGGTCACTTCACCTTCACCCTCTGAGAGTTCTCAAATGCCACAACCTCGTCCCAGAACTGATCTCAAAGCATTATCACCTCCAGTGCTTCATCTCAAGGAGGAAATAACTAAAATTTCAAAACCTAGGAGATGGGAGCAGAGCGGCTGCCCCAGAGAAGGGAGGGGGGAATCAGTGAGGAACAGCTGAGCATGGGAAGTGGGGAAATTCCCCTACGGGAAGCAGAGGTGGGGAACTAACAAGGCTCAAGTCAAGGGCTCAAGCCCCAGCAATCGTAAAAAGAAGAGGAAAGGGAAAGTTCAGATGGAGCCATACCTGTTCTCACCATGCACACACACACCACTGCCCAAACACACGCACACACCCTCATGCAAGTATGTACACACATGAATAAAAATGCAACCATATATAAAATGCACACACAAATTAGCACTTAGCATGCGCGCATACACACACACACAACCCAGGCTCAGGATGGGGTGAAGGAGGTCACATTTCCTGCCTTCGAAGCTTTTTTGAACAAACATCAGTATAAATGTCAGCGTAACCAGGCAGTTTCCCAGACCACGGGGAGAATTGGTGGTGTGTGGAAACAAGCAGCGATTTCCAGTCCTGTCTCAGACGGACTACAGAAGCTCTATGTAGCCTTAGCAGGCCCCTTTCCTCTTCTGAGCCTCAGTTTCCTCAGTAAAAATGAATCCATCCAGCTCTGCCATGTATAGTTTTACAGTTTTTTTGTTTTAATTTAACATGGATGGATGGATGGATGGAGCCTTCCTGCTTTCCCCAGCTCCCTACCTGCAGCTCTGTGGTTGGAGGCAGTGCCACTCAGCACCACAGACAGTGCCACCCCCACTCACTAGTCTTGCCCCCCGGGCACTGAGAAAGGGCGGCAGAGTTCCTCTGGAGTCAGCATTGGGTCTGGATCAGCATTTCTGCACTCATTCAGGCAGGGGAGAGGGTCTGGACTAAATTACTTCTAACTCCTTAATGCCTAAGATTATATGAAGCCAAAGACCTTGGCCTTGTACTTTCTGGTGCCACCAGCACAGGGACTAATGCCCTTTTTGTGGGTCAGTGTCACTGTCCCAACCCGCTCTCCTGTTTCATCTCCATGGGTTTCTATGTCTTTTTCCACCTCCATTAACTACCTATTGCTCTCCCTGCTGCCTAGAACCACCCCTCCATCTCTGGAAGGAAGCCTCACAGTGCCCTGCATGGTGGCCTAGAAGAAAATCAACCATCAAAGTCACATCAAACCCAACAGTCGAGTACCTCCCAAAACTCCAGTTGTGTTGCTGGGATGGGCAATACATACTGATTTTTCCAACTCTGCTCATGCTAGGTCCCCTGTGTAGCCTGGGAGGGGAACCCTCCTCTCTGGGCTTTGGTGTCCTCTCCTCTAAAGGACAGGGGTTCTCCAAGGTCCTCCAGGACCTTGGGGCTTGGGGCCCCTCTCACTCTCTAAGCCTCTTTCCTTCCCCCCGGGGCTGTGTGTGTCTCTCTCAGGCTGCGTCCACCCCTTTCACAGGCTGTTCTCCTATTTCATCTCCCAGAGCCTCGAAGCGTTTTCCCACCTTCGAGTCCTCTCTCCTCTTGTGCCTTCTCCTGCGCACTCTTGCCCCCACCCACTTCTGTCTGCCCTGCCCACTCCGTGCCCAGACCTCCAAGTAGTCACCTTGAGAACCTGGGGAGAAAGAGCCTGATCCAAGATGAGCACCCACAGAATGGGGAAACCCCAGAAAGGCAGCCCTGTTGGGAGAAATCAGGAGTGCCAAGGCAGATGCCATCTACGCCCTTTTGCTTCCTGCTTCCTGTTCTGGTGGGCAATATGCAGTCTCTTATCTTCTCAGAGAACAGAGCCTTCAAAGGCAAAGGACTAAGTCTGTCTCTGTGCCCAGCATGTGCCTGGCTCTAGCAACCCAGATGCTTCATCAGGATGACTGGCAGAACTCCCTAGAGGAGGCCTCCTAGGGACCAGGCCAGAGTAGCCCCCTTTGGCTGGGCCTCAGACCCCAGCCTGAGCTCGAGCACACCATGCTTATTCTGTGACTCTCACAGCCTCTCAGCATGCCTAGCCCTGTAGACTTGGAGACTCTACAAGGAAGTGGGAGAGGCAGCCCCTCCCCTCCCGCCACCCACGTTTGCCACCTGCCCAAGGAGCTTGCTAACAGACATGGTGCCTTAAATACTCAGAGAAGACCTGCCCAGGAATACTAAGCTCTTACAGCTCCGGACCTCCCCTCAACCAGGCTGAGCTGGACCAGTGTCAGGAGAATATAGAAGAGAGGCTTGGTGACCTTCAGAGATGGGGTCTGAAGGAACCAGAAGGAGAGAGATCCAGGGAACAGCTGGACAAGCTCAAACGGCAGTGCCCTGCTTGCCCGACTTTGGGAAAGGGGGGGCACCTTTCTCAAGTGCCTACTGTGTGTGAGAAGTGTCCACCAGGGCCTCTCAAACTTGAATGTGAATCCCCTGGGGGGCTTGTTAACATGCAGATTGCCGGGCCCCACCCCTGGAGTTTCCGATACAGTAGGTCTGGGATAAGGCCAAGAACTTCCATTTCCAGAACACTCTTAGATGACACAGACGCTCCTGGCCCACAGTTTGAGACCCAGGGACAGGCACTATCTCTAATCCTCCTGCAAACCCTGGGAGGTGCCTGTTTGACCGTCTCATTTTATAGGTGAGGGGGTTAAGGATCAGAGAGGAGGGGCCTCGCTCAGGTGCGAATGCCCATCCTCTGGCAGCAGGTCCATGAAGGGCCTTCTCAGGGAAGGTCCCAAAGTAGGGTGCTGAACAGAGAGACAAAATGTGAGGCCATTTGGTGGGACAGTGGGGCCCCATTTGGGACCAGAACATATGGAAGGGGCCACTTAGAGCTGAGGAGGCCAACCCTGATGGAAGGGCCTGCCCTTCCCCATCTTCCTTTCCAATCCTTCTCTTCCTCCCCTTCCTCCTTTATTTCCTCTCCCCTCAACCTCCCCACCTCCCTCCCACCCCTTCGCAGACTCCAGCTTCAGTTGTTACTCCAACAGGGCCGCGTCTCCAGCCTCCGAGCCACACTGGAGACACGTGCACTGTAGAATACACCTGAGCCCAGTCCTGGCGGCCCGCACCCCTGATGAGTATCCCCCTCCCCCCAGTGAGCTCACCCTTCCAGTGGTCACAACTAGTTCCTCCCAGCTCCCTAACACTTTCTAAGCCAGTCTCAGCTCTACTTTAGCTCCTGTCTCCTCCAAAATGCTCTCCTGATTGTCCTAGGGCCCCTGGATCTCTCAAGGACTAAGTTTGGGGGCGGATGAGGGGTGAGAAGGGGAAAAGAGTTGGGGACGCAAGGAATCGTGCAAACACTCAGATCTCTGAAGGTCTGACTCACTGGGATCCCTTAGTCCCTAGCACAGGGGTGGAGTCATGAAAGGAAGGGGTGGGGAATAGCCAGAATAGGCAGAAAGAGGGAGGCAAGAGCTGGGTGTGGGAAGGGGAAATGGCCCCGGGGGCAGACCTCAGATCAAGAGACCAAGACAGGTTTGGGGCTCTTCCTGCACCTTCAGCTGCCTCTCCACATGGCAGTCAATAGTGCCTCCACCCCCATTGCCCACATTCTCCTCCGTGCCACTGTCCCCTCTCAAGGCATATCATGAGCACCCACCTCACCACTGTTCTCCCAATCATCTTGGTTACCTGATGTCCCTACTGTCCTAGACTCTTGGCCAGAGGTGCATGTGGGCAGAGTTAGGCAGAGCAGGCAAACACAAGAAGGTGGATGTAAGCTTGCTGTGGGTCAGTCATACCACAAAGGAGAAGTTTAAGCAGTGGGGAGCTCCCTGTCCCCAAGAGTGTGCAAGGAAGAAGGCAGGGTAGGTGGCTTCCAGGCTGTCTGTGCCCTGAAGAAAGTTCTTGGTGAGCTTGGCTCTCCCTGACTCTGTCCCTAGCTCTGTTTCTGTTTCTCAGTCTCCCTGGTTCTCATGTCTGTCCCTCTTGCTGCCTGTTCTTCCATGGCACATGTCTCCCACTGCCTCACTGCTTGGTCCCATGACTGTGTTTGGCTCTATCTTCAGGGCCTGGCCCATCTCAGCTGTTCCCAAAATCCCAGGGTCAGGGACAGTATGAGAAAGAAACTGGGACAGACAAGAACCAATTCAAAGGCAGAAGAACAGACAAGAGTGAAGAGGGGACTCTAGGGACAGGGGCTGGGGAGTGTCATATGGCCAGGGTCATAGAGCCTCCCAGCCCCAAGGGGAAGACCCTGAAGACAAAACCAGAGCTGGAAGGAGAGGGGTCCACCCTTTCCCTCTGCACTGGCTCCTGGTCCCTGGCCTCACTTCTCTCCCTGCCCCTGCAGGAATGTGTGAGCACTGTTATTGTCCCTAAAAATAGCCCTCTATTGGGAGTTGGAGTGAGGAATCCTCTGGGCAGGGTTCATGTCAGGCATGCCCCAGCCTCTGGGCTCCCATCCACTGTCCCCCAGGGTGGAAGCCTCTACGAGTTGCCCCACACCCCTACCTGCAGCCAAACATAAGTCTGTATCCCTCCCTTGCATAAGACTGCCACAGCCCCTGGGTCCCAGCATAGGCTCTCAGCGCTCAGGCCTTGCTGGGAGCTGTTTGTAAAAATCTAAGCACCTTGACATTGGGTCTGCTCTTCCTGGTGATGCCCGTGATCCAGGCTCTCCTGCTCTAGCCTCTTCCCAACTTCCCAAGCTTACTCCCCCCACCCCCACCTCCCCTTCATCCCTCCTACCTCCAGGCCTTGGCTCCTCCATTTCCATTTCCTGCACTGCGATGTCCTCTCTTCTCCCTCCCTGACCTTCCAGGCCTGGCCCTAGTCCTGCTCTAGCCCCTGTCCCCACTGCGCTATTCTGTTCCTCTGGTCCTGTCCTCCAGTGTTTGCCTCCCGTGCACCGTTCCCAGGCAGATCAGCAAGGGTCTGAGCCACAGGGGCCCTGAGCAGAGGTTGGCACTGAGGCACAGCCCTTCTCCAGGGAAGGGGGCACTGGTGGAAAGACGCTGCAGGTTCTGGGGCCCTGCGCCATGCCCTGAAACCTGGACCCTATTGGCCCCTCCATCTCCCCTCCTTAGCTTTGGTTTTTTTCCTCTGCACCCTAGGCTTAGAATGCTTCTCAATTTTAGTCTCCAAGGGATAGCTCATGAGGTCTCACTTCTTCCTTCTATCCATTTTCTAGATGAGGGAACTGAGACACAGGGAGGGGAGGTGATGGGCCATTGAGCCCACCGGAAGGAGGCCCCGGGCCTCAGCCATGCTGCATCCTTATGCAGGGTCCCCTTCCGCAGAGCTCCAGAGGCAGAGGCAGGCTCCTCACACAGCCTACCACCCCACCCACTCCGCCTGGGCAAGCAGCTTGGCATCCAAAGTTATTTGCCTTTGGAGGGCCCAGGAAGCCAGAGAACAAACATCCGGAGTCTCTAGAACTTCTCCCTCCTCTCTCTCCTCACATCCCAAGGATCCGGGAGCCACCGGGCGTACATTCACGCACACACAGCCCAGGGCTGGGCAAATGCGTGGGCTCAGGAGAGCTCGTGGATCGCTGCACCCGTGCATCTGCGGAGCTCCTTTGGAAGCCCTACAGATGTCCTAAAAAGATGATGATGCCCCCCGCCCACAGGCCCTATGTAAATTTTGTCTTGGAAATGAAAATTAACATTGCTTTCCTGTGACTTCTTTTGACTGGCAAATTCTGGTTGCGCTCATCAAATGTGACACACTCAGCACAACTGACCTTTTCTCTCAATTCACGGAAGCTCCTACTTTGCTGGTGCTTAAGCACATGTGTGGGCTGCCCATTAGTCGTCCACAAATCATGACCCTGGGTGTCATCATGTGACCACAGCAGATGCTGTCCCTTGAGTCACTAGGAGGACGTCTGTGTGAAAGCACACGGGTCTGTGACTCTGCAGGAGAGTGCGTGTGCGAGTGAAATGTGTGAGTACCCCTGCGTCCACGCCGGTGCCTGGGCCATCTGTGCATGCAGTGACCGCCGTGGCCTGTGTCCGTGTCTGTGTGAGCCTGGGTGTGGGCAGGGAGCGTGTGGCTGTCTGAGGGACTGTAAGTGCACCCCTGTCTGGCTTTGACTCCAAGTGAGTGAATGAGTGCTGGCTGACAGTGCTGCCATCTGTGCATGTGGGGGGGTCCTGATTCTCTTCCCTCGTGTGCCCCCATCCCTTCTGCCAGACCTGGGCTCACACCTTTACCCTGCCACATGTCACCTGTGTGGCAATGGACAAATCTTTTAACCTTCCTGGTGCCTTCTCCCAGCACTGCTGAAGCTGCCTCCCAGCACGGGACTAGGCCACCTCTGTGCGAATTAGAAAGAGGTGATCCCAGTCCCCCAGGCAAATGCAGCCCTGAGGGGCAAGGGCTGGCGGTGGGGGAAATAGGCTGGGTGTCAGTGCCGCCTTGCCTCTGTGGGAGCCCCTGTGCAGGGTACGACCTGCGAGGTTAGAAGCGGTGGCTCTGCAGGGGACCGAGAAGCAGCAGCTCCCCTTCTTCCTGCTCCCACTACAGGTGTGCAGCCTGGGATTGCAGGGTCTCTGACACTGGGACTGGGGTGGACATGTCCCAAATGAGGCTCCGAGGACATCCGCCCCTCTGAACTTCCCCCGAGGTCTGGCCCCTCCACCCATCCTCCACCCCTCCCTCCCCAAAGCGCAAGAGAAGGCCCTCCTGAAGTCGTGAGGGGGACAGAGAAGACCTGGGATGCAGAGATCAGCTAGCTGGCTCAGGCTCAGGACCCCTGCCCCCCCAGCCCAACCCCCATGGTCAGACAGGGAGACTGAGACATAGGAAAGACCAGGGACCCTCCCAGGGGCACGAGTGAGGCTGGTCCGTCCACACTTCTGTCTCAAGGCCTCTCTCTGCAGCTGGAATTGGGGCTATTCAAGCTTTGGACTCTGTTGGCTCCAGAATGGAGCCCAAGGGAATGGGTGGGGGTCCCGAGAGACAGGCACTTCCAGACCTGTGCCCTCAGCTGTTGGTATCCATCCCCACTCTCTCCACCCAGGCCAGATTCCCTACTGGTGTGATTAACCAAATTATGAGGGTTTTTTTTCTTAAGTAAATTGCATCGGTCTAATTGAATGAGGCTGCAGGGGCCTGGGCTGGAGGCTGGCAATGGGTGAAGATGGCAGGAGTCCAGGAGGGGAGGGTGTGGGAGCAAGTGGGGGGTGCATTGACAACGCTACGTGGGAAACAAAGGGGCGCAGACATAGGAGAATATAACATCACTCATTCAGTACACCCTCTCTGCACACCCTCGGCGTCCCCATCACTCTAGGTGCCTAGGCCGAGGGATATGAGGAATGTGCTCCCCAAGAGACCAGTGAGCATTTGCTTAGCGCCAGATATTGTTCATTTAAAAGCACTATTTCGTGTAATCCTCCCAACAGTCCCATTTACTACTCCAGGGAACTGAGGCTCAAAGATAAAATGATTTGCTAAATGAGAGAGCCAGACAGGGCTGTCTGACACCACACTCCTTGCTCTTACCTGGTACCCATGGCATCCCACGGATGTGCTCCCGCCCTGCCTCCAGGAAGCCTTCCTGGGAGTTCAGAGGAAGGAGGCCTCACTCCAGTTTGGACATCATTTCTGGCCCTATCAGGCATTTCTCCTTGTTCACTTCATGCTGGTCAGCAGCTGAGGCTGGGGCTGATCCAGCATGGATCACTCACACACACCCTGTCACCTACAGTGCACCCATGATCCTTGTCACTCCCATATAATGTCCCATTCATCAGCCCAGGACAACATACAGGGATGTGATTGCTGTCACATTCACATGGCATGTCCCACATACTCAGTGATACACAGTCATTTCACAGTGTCCACAGCGTCACATATCACTGGTGTCAGAGGGCCACACACAATGGGACTGCCGCTACCACCCTCACTCAGGGTGCCCCGTCCTCAGTGCCACACACGCTGTTTCCCATGTCCACAGTGTCACCTCACACAGCATCATCCACACAGTTCCACTCTGGCTCTGTATGGCCCTGTCCCATTTCAGCACCGTTTAGGACCTTCTGACCTTAATAAAATCCACCTTTGGTGAAATGACTTAATGTCTGAGATTTACTTTAAAATACTTCAGCAGTGCTGGCTGGTGTAGCTCAGTGGATTGAGTGCAGGCCTGCAGACCAA
This sequence comes from Macrotus californicus, assembly GCA_007922815.1. NCBI lineage: Eukaryota > Metazoa > Chordata > Mammalia > Chiroptera > Phyllostomidae > Macrotus > Macrotus californicus. The sequence continues at coordinate 34,474 of VMDR010002085.1, read as the reverse complement.
AAGGTCGCTGGTTCGATTCCCAGTCAGGGCACATGCCTCAGTTGCGGGCCAGGTCCCCAGTAGGGGGTGCGTGAGAGGCAACCACACATTGATGATTCTCTCCCTCTCTTTCTCCCTCCTTTCCTCTCTCTCTAAAAATAAAGAAATAAAATCTTTAAAAAATAAAATAAAATACTTCAGCAAAGCAATCTACAAAATGGAGGAAAATATTTGGAATCATATATGTAATAAGGGGTTAATATTCACAATATATTTTTTTAAAATCCTACAACTCAACCATAAAACTAACAAACTGATTTAAAAATGGGCAAAGGACTTGAATAGACATTTCTTCAAAGAAGATATACAAATGGGGGGAAAAAAGCACATGAAAAAGATGCTCCACATCACTAATCATTAGGGAAATGCAAATCAAAACCAAAATGAGGTACCACTTCACACCCATTAGGATGGCTACCATCAAAAATTTTAAAAAAAGACTTCTGGCCACTATGGAGGCATAGGTAGGTACACTTTGCCTCCTCACATAACAAAAAATACAACCACAAATTTAAAAACAAAAATAACCAGAACTGTCAGAAAAAATCTAACTATGGAAGTCCAACAACCAAGGAGTTAAAGAAGAAACATTCATTCAGACCAGTAGGAGGGGTGGAGATGGGCAGCCGGGCAGAGAGGATACATGACAAAGTGGTGGCTGGAGGACCAGGTGGTCCCACATTTGCGTGCAGATAAACTGGGAGGAACAACAGGAGAGCAAGACAAACCATGCAACCCAGGATTCCAGCTCCGGGAAATAAAGCCTCAAAACTTCTGGCTGGAAAAACCTGTGGGGGTTCCAGTGGTGAGAGAAACTTCCAGCCTCAGAAGAGAGTTTGTTGGAGAGACCCACAGGGTCCTAGAATGTACAAACTCACCAACCCAGGAATCAGCACCAGAAGGGCCCAATTTGCTTGTGGATAGTGGAGGAAGTGACTGAAAGCAATGTGAGAGCTGAGCAAGCGGCATGGTTCCCTCTCTGACCCCTCCCCCACAGACAGCGCCACAGCACAGCAATGTGGGTTGCCCTGCCTTGGTGAAAACGTAAGGCTCCACCCCTTACAATGTAACAGGTGTGCCCAGACAAAGAAATATGGTCCAAATGGAAGAACACATCAAAACTCCAAAAATAGAACTAAGTGATGAAGAGAGCCAACCTATCAGAGGAAGAATTCAAAACACTGGTAATCAGGATGCTCACAGAAATGGTTGATCATAATCTCAAAATAGAAGAAAAAGTGAAGGCTACACAAAGTGAAATAAAGAAAAATATACAGGGAACCAACAGTGAAGGGAAGAAAACCAGGACTCAAATCAATGATTTCGAACAAAAGGAAGAAATAAACACTCAACTGGAGCAGAATGAAGAAATAAGAATTAACAAAAATGAGAAGAGGCTTAGGAACCTCTGGGACAACTTTAAACATTCCAACATCTGAATCATAGGGGCGACAGAAGGAGAAGAGGAAGAACAACAAATTGAAAACTTATTTGAAAAAATAATGAAGGAGAACTTCCCTAATCTGGCAAAGAAAATAGACTTCCAGGAAGTCCAGGAAGCTCAGACCCAAGGAAGCACACACCAAGGCACATCATAATTACATTACCCAAGATGAAAGATAAGGAGAGAATCTTAAAAGCAGCAAGAGAAAAGAAGAGAGTTACCTACAAAGGTGTTCCCATAAGACTACCAGCTGATTTCTCAAAATAAATTTGTAGGCAAGAAGGTGCTGGAAAGAAGTATTCAAAGACATGAAAGGCAAGGACCTATATCCAAGGTGACTCTATCCAGCAAAGCTATCATTTGGAATGGAAGGGCAGATAAAGTGCTTCCCAGATAAGGTCAAGTTCAAGGAGTTCATCATCACCAAGCCCTTATTATATGAAATGTTAAGGGGGCTCATCTAAGAAAAAGAACAAGATAAAAAATATGAACAGTAAAATGACAACAAACTCAGAAATATCAACAACTGAACCTAAAAAAAACAAAAAACTAAGCAAACAACTAGAACAGGAACAGAATCACAGAAATGGAGATCACATGGAGGGTTTATCAGCGGGGGGAGTGGAAGGGGGAGAGAGGGGGAAAAGGCACAGGGAATAAGAAGCATAAAGGGTAGGTACAAAATAGACAGGGGGAGATTAAGAAGAGTATGGGAACTGGAGAAGCCAAAGAACTTATATATATGACTCAGGGACATGAACTAAGATGGAGGAATGCTGGAAGGAGGGTGGATGCTGGGCAGAGGGGAATAAAAGGGAGGGAAAAAAATGGGACAACTGTAACAGCACAATCAATCTAATATACTTTAAAAAATTAAAAAAATTAAAAACAAAAAAGAAACAGAAAATAGCAAGTGCTGATGAGGATGTGGAGAAATTGGAGCCCTTTTAGTACACTATTGATGCGAATATCAAATGGTAAAGCCGCTATGGGAAACAATATGATGTTCCTCAAAAAATTTAAATAAAATTACCATGTGATCCAGCAATTCCATGTCTGGGTGTATATCTTGAAGAACTGAAAGCATAATGTTGAAGAGATTTGAAGAGATACTTGAGCAGCCATGTTCACAGCATCATCACACATAATAGCCAAAAGGCAGGGGCAAGCCAAACGCTCACCAATGGTGAGCGGATGCACATGTGGTGTATACGTACAATAGAACATCATTAGGCCCCCAAAAGGAAGGAAATTCTGGCACAGGCGACAACAGGGATGAACCTCGGGGACGTTACGGAAAGTGAAGTGAGCCAGTCACAACAGGACAAATACTGTGAGCTTCTAGTCATATGAGGAGCCTAGAATAGTCCAACTCACAGAGACAGAAAGTAGAGTGTGGTTGCCAGCGTCTGGGGAGAGGGGAGCGCTTTAGTGGGTGTAAGTTTTGTTTTGCAAAGTGACAATGCTCTGGAGATTGGGTGCACGTCAGTGTGCACTTACACTACATGTGCTTAAAATGGGTAAATGGTAAATTTCATGTTATGTATACTTTACCACAATTAAAAATTTTTTCAAGTTAATTGAAACAAGTCTTTGTTGGGTAACTTTCAATATCAGAAAAATAAAACTCTTATGGAGAAAGAGAGGTAGAGAAACATCAATGTGCGAGAGAAACATTGATCCGTTGCCTCTTGCACGCACCTGACCGGGGACTGAACCCACAGCCCAGGCATGTGCCCTGACCAGGAATCGAACTGGCAACCTTTCAGTGTGCAGGACAGTGTTTAACCAACTGAGCTACACCCGTCAGGGCTTAAAAATTTTAAATAAAATACTTTAGGAAAGAAAAATGAAAAAACGGAGGAAGGAGTGATAGGTTATATCCATATCTTGGTAACTTAGATTTGGGTGAGGGGCATATGGCAAGTTTATTATATTATCCTTTCTATTATTGTGTTTTTAAATATTCTGTAATGAAAAACTGTACCCTCCTTTGCTCTCACACCCCTTTCCAGTGCCCATGCCCCTCCTCTGCACCCCGTCACAGACAGCGCTCCAAAGGCCTGACTACGCTCTCTTCACCTCCCTCTCACCATCTGCCCAGGCCATCTGGCTGCTGGCCCCACCTTTCCCTTTAACCCTCACCCGAGGATATGTTTATTGATTCTAGGGAGAGAGGAAGGGAGAGACATTGATGTGAGAGAGAAACATTGACTGGTTGCCTCCTGCACACGCCCCAACAGGGGACTGAACCCACAACCCTTTGGTGCTCAGGAAGATGCTTCAACCAACCGAGCCACCTGGCCAGGACTCTGACACGGTTCTCATCAGACAGACCTTTGCATGTGACTCAGTCCAGCACAGCTGCCCCATCGCCCTTACCTCACTGTGCAGCTGCATCCCTCATTCCTGGAACCTCTCCCCTACCACACTCTTGGGAGTCTCCACCTCCCTGGGGGCTCTTCCTCTGTGTCTTTGCTGCTCCTTTACACACCCCAGGCCTAGGTGATGAAGTAGGCGGGACTCGGGGATTGGGCTCAGTCCTTACCTCTCCAGCCAGATCCACTGTCTTATAAGCCAGCTATGCCTGCCAACTCCCACATACATCCCCAGCCTGGCCTCTGCCGCTCGCTGGACCCCTTCACCTGGGTGTTTGACTCATGTCCAAACAGGTCTCTTCATTTCTGCCTCCTTGCTCCCTCCCATCCTGGTAATCCTGACCTGCCCCCAGTCTTCACCCATCTCAGTAACATCTCCACCCTCCATCGCTTGGTTCTTAAAGTGAGAAACCTGGGAGCCATCCTGCATCTTCCCTGTGGCTCATCCTCTCACTTTTCAGCAAGTCCTGTCATTTCTACCTTCTAAATACCTCCAGAGTGCATCAATTTTTCTCCAAGTCTCCTGCCATCCCCGTAGCCCAGGTGCCACTGCCCGGGCTGCAGTAGCCGCCAGCTTGTCTGCCCGCCCCCTCTCGGCCCTGCCAAGTCGTCCTTCACAAGCACTCTGCGGCCACGGCAACCCTTCAAAACCACAAGTTGAAGGGTGTCACTTCCCTTCCTGAACGCATCGGGGTCTTCCCATGACAGCGTCATACACAGTGCCATGTGCTCACATTTCACATTGTCACAACCATCACACACAGCATCACACACTGATTTTCACACACCTCTGATGTCACTCCATGTCACACTCCCAGTTGCACACTCAGCCTCACTATGAGCATGGGGCACGTGCTCAGCTTCACAATTCGGTGCCAGACACTTGAACCACAAACTGAGCACCACACTTGCTGTCACAGTGTCATTTGTCCATGTTTACATATTTGACCCTCATGATGTCACACCCTCGGTGTCACACACTTGGTATCGCTCAATATCACAAAACCACAGCCCCTCAGTATCACAATGTTATACACCTGGTGGCACACCCACTGTCTCACAGTCTTCGACCAGTGGTGTTACACACTTGGTGTCACTCACTGTCACGCCCAGCGTCACACTCAATGACTCATCCCTCTCCTCTCGGCATCCCATGATTGAGGTCACATATTCAAAATCACACGTCACAGCTCAGTGTCACACACTCAGAAGAACACCCACGGCCACACAGTGTCTCAGTGTCACCTCGACATCATTCTGGGTGCCACAGGCTCCCGATTCCCCCACCACACAAGGCAGTCACCAGAGCTGCTGCCCCTTGTCAAGGTTGTTTCCTGTTGTTGTGCTCCATGTCCTCAGCCACTGCGTGTTCCCAAGGATTTCCTGTTGTCAGGGCTCCCGCCAGGCCTGGCCCGGCCTGGGACACACAGCCCAAAGCCCCTGGGCTGGCCAGCGGAACCCTGGGCCCCTCTGCCCCTCACTCTGGCTGGACCCATGGGATTTTCCCCCATTCAGTTCACCTCGCCCAGTCTCAGCTTGTGCTTCCGTGTTCCCAGCTTGTCCTGGCTCCACCAAAAGGGCCTCTGCACCCTGCCCCTCTCTCAGAGTGCCCAGGCCTGTGTTTCCCAGGAGGGGCACCCACGGGCAGCCTGGAAGAAGCTGAGTACACTGTCTGAATAGCTTGGGACAAGAACTGAGCTGATCTAGGGGCTCAGTCTGAAGCTGCTGAGAGCCAGAGGAGGGAGACAGACAGTGGACAGGGAAGGACAAAGGGTTAGGGGGTTGGAGTTAGGGAAGGCTTCCCAGAGGAAGGCAGCTGAGAGCTGGAAATGAGAGGAAGAAGAACTGGCACCCCAGGTAGGGGCACCAGACCAGAGCAAAGGCTTGGAGGCAGGAACCAAGGAGAGCAGGGCTGACAAGGATGACGATAGGAAGCAAGAAAGCAGAAGTTTATGTTGTGGGATTTGGAAAGAAACCAGCTTCTCTCCTCTCCTCCAAACCAGCATTCAGATTCTGGCTCCAAGCAGGAGCCTCAGGGCACGCCCTTCCTGCCCTGCCTTTGGGCCCCACGGATTGCCCCCAGCAGCTGCCAAGCCCCCTCACCTCCTGCCCCAGGTCACCCTGCAGGAAGGACACACAGAGGCCAGCACACGCTCCCCACACAGCCTGAGATAAATATTTCCCGAGAAACGGAACTTGTTCTCTCTGTGTTTACAGTCAAGGGCCAGGCAGGGGGTGGGGGAGGGGCCAGCCAGAGGAATCTCGTCCTGGACCCAAAGCATCTAGCCCAGCATTGCCCCAGACCAGCTGTGTGCCTCTGAGCCAGGCCCTGGCTCTCTCTGAGCCTCCATTCCACACCTGCAACAGGCCGGACCTCCCTGGGCCTTGGCCTGCCCACAAGCCTCACTCAGTGTCAGCTTGTGGCTTCTCTGGGTGTTAAGTCTCTGGTGTTGATGTCTACTGTTCAGACTCGGCCTCTCTGATGACAGGACCTGTGCCTGACCATCTCTCTTCCCTGTCCTCAGTCAGGGATATGAACAGATGGATGGACAGCCAGACAGAGAGGCAGGCTGGAGTGGCAGCTGAGACCTCCTCCCCAGCCCCAAGTCCCTGCAAACCCCAGGCCTGTGCAGCCCAACAGGTGCGCACAGACAGATGGCGGGGACTCGGGGCCCCTATGGATGCCAGATGCTGTGCTGAGTTGTTGACAGCAGCTCCCTTGTGGCCATGGGGCATCATCGAAGGCACTTGCTCCTGATGTGCAGAATCCAGGAGGAGGCTGGCACCTCTGCCAGTTAGAAGCACTCACTCAAGATCTCAGATACAGACCTGAAAAGTCCCGCCTGCAGCAGCCCTTCCAGACTCACCCCAATGCTCCCTGCCTAGTCACCAGGGCTCTGCTGACATGTTGGCCCTTCTCCCAGAGGGCCGGCAGCATGCGGCCTGCGTGCCCTAGCACAGGCTGCTCCTTTCGCCTGCGAAGCCCTTCTCAACCCCCACAGCAGTCCCACCTTACGCCCACCACCCCCTCCACCCCCGCTTCCAGCCCTACCTATCACTCTCTCACCAAGCTGGACCCACTCATTCACCATCAGCGACCTCAGCCTCAGCCCAGACTCTGAGACCAAGTGGTCCTTAGCACAGGACGCAGGGTGGAGAGTGTCTGGAGCTGGGTTCTCAACACCAGACCAGCTTCCCGCAGTCCCTTCTAGGGCTGAGTCCTTTCACCAGGGCCCCTCTCTGCTGTCCCCAGTCCTGTGCTGGTCCTGTTGCCCTCAGGTGTCCTCTCAGAAGCTGACCACATGCACCTGTCTGGTGGTCCAGTTGATTACTCATCAATCAGTGGCCTTGACCCTCTCCATCCTTCAAAGTTCCAAGGCTTCCTCTACCAAGAAGTTTCCAAGACTGCCACCAATTCAGCAATTGCCCCCTTCTGGGAACTACTTGACCCCCTCACAGTCCTTCTCATTCAATCAAGAGACATTTATTGAGCATCTACTACATACCAGGCTTACTCCAGGCCGCATGTGGACCCAGGAAAGACCACGGAGACAGCCCTGGTTCCTACCACTCAGGTGTCTACAGCTGCACGGGAAAGGCTATATAACCACACAGGATAGCAAGTTACCTGACTGTAAGCTCAGGGAAGCTTGGGGGCTGTGAGTGCCCAGGAAAGAGAGGCGACTGACTTGACCTAAGGTGGAGAGAGCAATCTGAGAGGACTTCACAGAGGAGGTAAAATCTAATCTGGGGCTTAGAAAGGGAGTAGATGAGGGGGAAAGTGGGAATGTCACTCTAGAGAAAAGTGTCAGTTCGAGCAAATGCAGGGAGGCCAAGAAGAGCTATGTCCTGGGGAGGGGACATTGCCATGTCTGCGGCTTAGGAAAGAACATGGCGGGGCCCAGCGGGCAGGGCTGGCGATGCCACGCCAAGGGATCTTTATTTATCCCATGGGCAGCCATGGAGGAGCCAGTGTGGGCAGAGCATTCGGGTGCTCAGTATGGATGCCTGCACCCTTGTCTGTGTCTGCCCCTCCCCTAGCTAGGGTGCCCAAGCCCCCATCTGGGCCCCCAGAGCTGACACAGAGAGGGCATGGACCCAGTGTGCTGGGTTTACTACAGGAACCGCCTCAGCCCTGACACCCAGAGGGAGCAATGACCCTGGCCCCAAAGGAGGATTCCAGGCTGAGTCCAAGAGCCCCACGCCCAGGCCAGCCAGCTGGCACAGGGACCAGGAAGCCATCTCAGCGGTTGCCACCGCTAGGTGGGGGTGGGTGTTGGCAGCCCTGCTCCCTGGCTGTCACGCCGCCAGTGCTAAGAGAATGTGCAGTGCTCATAGAACTTTCACGAACCCCAACTCAGCCCTGAGATGCACCCTGTCTCACAGGTCACAGCCTAGTCCCAGCTCTAAGGAGCTCACCCTTGAGGGAAGCAGGGAGGGTGCCAGCTCCCTCCAAGGACCTGCTGTGGGCCGGAAATTTCACACATGCTGTCTTTGTAACTTCTCCCAGCAGCAATTCTGTCTAATTATGTCTAAAAGTGATTATATCCAATAATGATCTAGCTTCTTATCCCTTTGACAGGTAAGGAGACGAATGATCAGGCTGGTTAAGGTACTGGCCGGCAGCCACACACCTAGGACAGGTGACACTGGGGCTGGAACTCATGCCCGTTCGACCCCACGGTCTGTGCACTAGGTGAGGCTGTCTTGTCTTTCCAGCCGCCACCCTGATAGGAGGGCTCTTGTCATCTCCCCATCCCTCTCCCTCTCCCCTCTTTCCCTCCAGCTGTCCCTATACTCTGAGCAACACCCTAGAGTCCCTACTCTCTCCAGTCCTGTCCTTTCTGTGTTGGAGAGCCCCCAAGGGTGAAAACCTATCTCTCTCAACAGGACTGAGGGCTCAGGATGGGGGACTAACTAAACCCAGAAATAGAGTGGGCTCTGCCAACAGGCCAGACAGACACCTGCCATCTTATGGGCAGACACAGGGTTGGGCGGGGGCAGGAGAGAGCTGAGAGCTGGGGCTCATAGACGAAGATCCTTAGTCTGAAGAGGATGGGGCGGCAGGACCCAGACAAAGGAAAGGTGGAGAGAGAATAAAGACAAAGGGACCAAATGGGGATAGCCCAGGGAGGCCCCATGGCAGAGGTGAAGCTTGGCAGGGCTGGGAAGGAGGGGTAGACTTTCAACTTGCAGGGAGCAGGGCCAAGGGCCTAGGCCAGGGGGGCTGTGCCTAGAGGCATAAACAAGGAGCCCGGGCGTGGCGCCTTCTCTCAGGGCCCAGCTCCCATTGTCCAGGAGGGTCTCAGCTTCTCCAAAGCCCTCTTCCTTCATGGCTTCCCGGGAGGATGACAAATACAGTCTTTCCTGGCGAGTGACAGTGACTGCTGAGACACTGCTGGCTCCCAGGAACACCATCTGTCCCAGCTCTGTGGGAGCCCCGCCCCACAGGGAGCGCCATGGCCATAAATAAATTAATAATGACTTTCCACACCCCTCCACCCCAGCTCCCAGCTGTAGGGACATTCTCGGGGCTCGGCCCACGTCCCAGCAGTGAGCCCATGCTGATCCCGGCCCCCAGGCCCTGTGTGGGCCTCTCCTCTCCCGTCTGACTGAAGGCTGGGAGAGACTGAGCGCGGGCCGGGCGGGAGACACATCTGGGCTCCGCTTTCAGTTCTGCTGGGACTCACTCACTGTGTGACCCCAGTAGGTCTTGGTTCCCCCAAAATGTGAAAGAATAACAGCCTCGACTCGTAGGGAGGTTGTGAGGATTAACCCGGAAGTGGGTCTGAAGCTCCTGGCCCAGAGGAGGGGCTGACAGAGCCGCAGCCTCCCTTCCTCTCAGCCTGGCCGGGGCACAAGAGCAGCCTCGCGCTAGTCTTGCTGCTTGGTCCGCTTTGCTTATACCCTCCTCCGTGCCTATCTCCTCCGCCCCAGCCCACCCGGCCTCTGCTGCTCAAGGCCCCTCTGAGCACTAAGAGGCACCTCACTGCAAGGTCAGGGGCTGGGGATGGCAGCCCTTATTTCAAAGGAAATGCACTCATTAAGACTGAGAAATGAAAAAAAGCAGTCCCCAGGCTCAAGGAGCTCACAGTTCACAGGGGAAGCCGGACAGAATCACATAGCAGAGAAAACAGGGCGCCTAACGGCACAGATAGCAGAATGCTCAAGTGCCCGGCTACCTGGGTAGGAGAGCTCAGTGGAGGGAGTGTGGAGCAGGGAGGGCTTCCTGGAGGAGGGGAGGCTAGAGCTGAGCCCAGAAGGATTTGGGAAGCTGAGGCAGGAAGAGGCCAGCAAGAGTGGTTCTAGGGAGGCAGGAATGGGTGAAAGGGGGTCTGTGGCCTGGCTGGGGCAGCAGAGGAAGCAGGGGGGTGGGTAATATGGTGAATTTTTTAGCAGAAAAGTGACAAGCTCAGATTTGTGTGTTAGGAAGATCCTTCTGGCAGTGACATGGAGGTTGGGGGCAACTGAAAGCAGAGAGCAGTGAGCTGTCCAGGGGGAAGATGATGAGCCCCAGACTGGGGCAGGCAGCAGGAAAGGAGAGGTGGAGACACATTCACGAAATGCTTAGGCAGAGAATCCTTGAGAAATTGTTGGCTGAGGATGGGGAGGGGGATGGTAGAGGCCCAAATGACTCCCAGGTGACCTGCAGGAATAGGGTGGGGTTGGAGGTCTTGGTGTGGGGTGACCCTGGGCTGGAGGGGTTGGGGCTTGGATTCGGCTCCAGCCTCCCAGTTCTCCCAGGGGTGGGGGCAATGCTCAGACTGATCCCCAGCCTGTGCCCCCCAAGCCCACCCATTCCTCCCTCTGCTGAGCTCTCACCTCCAGTCGGGCGTCTCTACTTCCTGGGGGCACCGGCTCCTGTGCAAGGAGGTCTTGGTTAGCTGCAGAGACAAAAAGGCCAGGGGCTCAGGTCCGCCAGTCCTTCTCTCCGGCCTCTTCCCCCATCCAGGCCCCAGCAGACCCTGGGTTTCTTATCCACAGGTGGCCTCCTCCAGGGAGCCCAACTTGATCGCACCCTGCTCTCTCCCCATACCCTTTCCCTGCTCCCCTGGGCACCTCTAGCTCTGGCATATTCTCTGCCTCTCAACTCTGAGAACAAGGCCCAGCTCTTTCTTTCATTCCTCAGAAGTGGAATCTACCACATTTTTACCCCTTCCAAGGCCCCCTCCACTTCTGCTTCTCTCCAGGGGACTTCATAAGCCCTCTATAAGCCTCGGTTTCCCCATCTATTAAGGGGATTTGTAGTATCCAGCTCACATAGTGGTTGAGCTGGGTTCCCAGCTAGGGTTGCTATGAATCCTAAATGTATACAATCATGTGTGAGCCTGCAACCCCAGCCAGGCACCCAATTGCTGGGCTCCAAAGGACCCCCCAACTCATGTCCATCAGCACCACTTCCACAGCTCCCTGAATGCTGATGGACACACCAAGGACCACTCGCTTGATCCCCAAGGCTCCACCAGCCCGGTGGCACCCAGAAATCCCAATCTCTCTGGGAGGCACTGCCCAGAGGCTGGCTGCCCCTCCCCACCCCCACCCGACAAGCATACCCAGGCATGGGACAGACACAGGCATTGGGATATTCTGAGCCTGGCTTTGTTCCCGTCAGCTGCTGGCCGCCATGCCAGCCTGGCGCGGGCGCAGGGGCTGATTTGATTTGGCAGCCTCGGAAGCGTGTGGTAGGGACAGGGAAGGGGAGGGAGGATGAGACACCCATCCCTGCTAGGAAATAAACAGCCTCAGGCCCTGAGCAAGCTGGGGGGAGGGCACAGTCTGGAGTGGGGAGTGCTGGGTTCCCTGCCTGGTGGCCCCCTCTTCTCACCCAGGCCCTGGATGCCTGCCCATGACTGCTGGAATCTATGGCTCTCCTTGGGTCACAGGGGTGACAGTAGCTGCAGCTGGTATGTAGATGCTTGTGGTGTGGCTGTGGCAGGGTGTCTGGTTATCCCACGTGTCCTTGCATCCTGTGGGGGTCTCCCTGTTCAACCATGCCTTCAGCTGGGCCTGAGCACAGCCCAGGATGATGGAGAGCAACATGCGCAGAGCAATGGTCTAGATGTGGCCATCTCCCAGGGTGACTGTGGCCACATGGCTGGGCCTCTATGGACCAGGACGAGGCCAGGACGTGACAAAGTCACCCATCGCCGGAGGCCACTGTAGGGCCTGGTGTGCACTGGCTCTGACCTGTTCCTTCCTCTGTGCGATGACCCTGCTAACCCAGCCGTGTCCGGCAGAGGAAGTGACGAGGGCTGAGATAAGTGCCTGACCCCAGGGCCCATCCATTTTGTCCACAAGCCTGAGCCTTCTTTGCCACGCTGCCTCTGCTGCTCCACCCGCTACGCTGCCTGGGACAGCCCCCTTCTGTTCCCTGAGAGGGGGCAGCTACTTTCACGTGACTCTCCAGTTGCTCCTCACCCTCTGGTTTCCTGTGTCCAACTTCAATCGTGGGGAAGGTAGACAGGGCGAGGAGCCTCAGTGAGGCTTTAATAACCCCCTCCCTCCTCTCCCCCTCTCACCCTGCGGTAAGAGCTGGCCAGCTTGCCCAGCCCAGAGGCCTCAGGTACCTGCATCACCCTGGGGATCTGGCTTCACAGCCTGTGGCTAGAGACCTGCTGCTGGGGGCCAGGGGCTCTGGTTCTCTGGCCTTGAGTGTGGGGTCAGACCCCAGTCCCAATGGGGCCCACAGGCCAGGGCTGTGCCCCAGACACCAACCAGGAGGTCAGGGGAGGGTGGAGTCTGCTTTGGGGAAGACGCAATGTCTCATCTGTCACCGCCTCCCCATTGTCCCACTGTCCTCTGGGGACCTCAGGGCTCCCCCCGCCCAGCCACAGGAAGCTGAGCCCCTCCTGGAGACAGGAGGGAACACTGAAGGAGGGGCTCCCAGACTAGGGGGAGACTCAGCCATGTCCTTGGGGTCACAGAGGTGGTACCTAGGCTCATAGAACTCAGGTGTCAGAAAGGGTCTAGCAGGGATGTCCAACCTTTTGGCATCTCTGAGCCACACTGAAAGAAGAAGCATTGTCTTGGGCCACACTTTAAATACACAAACACTAAAGAAAACAGAAAAATTTCATAATGTTTTAAGTAAATTTACAATTTTGTGTTGGGCTGCATTCATAGCCATCCTGAGGCGCATGTGGCCCACGGGCTGTGGGTTGGACACCCCTAAAATGAAGATAGTCTGCAGAGAGGTCCTAGGGGGCTTCCTGGAGGAGATGTGTGGTATTTCAAAGGAAGAGAACACTAGGTTCCAGGACAGCCTCCTAACTATGAGATATAGATTTTCACCCTGGACTTGTATGTACTCATATATGTACTTGACATATGTCCATGTGTGCATGGGTACATGTCCCAGTCACGGAGTCCTGAGCCCTGGTGTGTGTCCCAGGCCACGTCTGCCCAAGGTAGTGGTCAGCCAGGCAGCAGGCACAGTGACAGAGAAGAGAGTGATCGGGCAAGGCAGAGGAAGGAAGAACAGCTGAGGGCTGAGGAAAGAACTCTGTCACGTTGGTCATAACACAGTCCTCAAACCCCAGGCGCCTGATGCCAAGGGCAGTGTGCTTCCGAGACCCAGGCCCCACCACGACCCTCTGCGCAACTTCCTCTCTGAGGACTTCCACTCTCCGAGCTACCTTTCCCATCTGAAGATTAAAAGACTGAACTTGATCTCCTAGGGCCCTTCCACATCTAACTATCTTTTGAGAGAGACTGACACCGAACAGCCAGAGACGAGACTATAGAAGGTGGGGCAAGAGCCTGAGGCAGCAGAGACGAGACTGAGGAATGAGACAGCAGGAAGAAGAGAGTGGCTGAGGGAGGAGAAGAGAGCCCAGGGAGGCCCACGATGGACTGGGCAGCTGGGGAGGGGCTCCCTGCTGGGGACCCTAACCTCAGGGCCAAGACAGGAGGCGGTAGACAATGGAGCCTTGTGGATGACAGGGAGCAGCTGTCACCACCCCATCTGCCTTCTGGCCTGTGGGAGGAGAAAGATAGAGAGGTGATAGGCAAGGGCTCTGTCCCCTAACCTGAGTCCTGCCTCCACTCTTGCTTTCCAAGTGTTTCAGAGGGAAGGGGGCAGCACCCAGGAAGGGACTCAGGAAGCCAGGTTGCAGGGCCTGCTGTGCTGTGTGACTGGGGGCCGCTCCCAGCCTCTATCACCTGACCTGCCAGCCAGGCGGTGGTACGGGGCTTCTGAGGAACTCCGCGGGGCGGGCTCTCTGGAGGGCTGAGATCCTTCTCTCCAGCCTGGACGTTTCCTCCTGACTCTGGTGTGGGTACTGAGGCGTGTGCACAACTCAGAAGGCAGGAAGCCATTGGACAGATGGGCTGGCCTTGTGCCAGGTGGGTCCTCACCACAGGGAAGTACCCATCGGTGTACCGGCCTGGGACACCCCCTTCCTTAGACCGTTCTTGCAGCCGCCCCCACGGCGCAAGCAGGGTCCTCCCTCCTCAGCCTGCTCTCAAGGGATGCTGGTGGGTCACTGGCCAGTGCCCACACTGCCCCTCCAGCTGCCCTGCCCTCTGCCCTACTCGGAGGCCCTTGTACTTCGGGCCCTCACAGGCAGAGGTCTGTGTGTTTCCGTGTCTGGGTCCAGGAAGTGTTCATGTCCTGTTTTCCCCTCAGGCCAGGCTGCCAGGGAGGCACGGTGAGCAGCCCTCTCCTTCCTCCACCGCTGATATTTCTGACTTTAGGGGCTGGGAGGCAGGGCACTTCTCTCTCTGTCTTGGTCTGAAATGGTCGTGGGGCGGAGGCAGGGGGATGAAGGAAACGACCTCTCACCCTGAACGCTGAGGGAGTGGCAGCTCTCCAACGTGTGCACACACACCAATTCTGTTATGCCAAGAGAAAGCATGTGTGTCCCAGGTCAGGAGGGTCTCATTTTCCCTCTAATGCAAGCTCAGCCCTCCCTGGGGGTGGGGGGACCACCTGCCACCCCAAGCTATCTGTCTCCATTGCTTCTTGTTCTGTTTTAATAACTGAACATCGACATTAACAAGGCAGGTGGTTGCAGCTCTTCCCAGCAGCCCCATTTAGAATCATTGAATCATCAAATCATCAAACCCTAGAATCCTAGAATGTCTGTGTCTTTGGCATCTTAAAGACACAGAATGTCGGAACCACACAACCGCGCCTCCACACAGCCCTGGCTGGGAGCTGAGAGTCGTGGACCGCTAGAACTCCACAGCCTGGCAGTGCTCGATTCTGTCATCCCTCCGCAGAACTCACCAACTCCCTGGAGATGTGGACCCCAACTTCCTCCTGTTACAGATGAGAAAACGCAGCCCAGACCACGGCCCCGTGCAAGATTATCAGAGTGGAAGCCGAGCAGGGCCCAACCAAGAGACTGCAAGATGGGCCGTAACATTTCGGTGTTCCGGAAACTGCAAAACTCGACTGGAAGTTACCCTGGGCTCCTGCAACTCCTTCGCCCTTGCCCCTCCCCTTGCTCTGTACCTAGGCTCCCCAGATAAAGGCAGCCGTAGATGGGGGGAGCTTGAGGGGCCAACTCCCTCAGGGTGGAGGACAGGAAAGGTCACCAGCCCGAGGGCAAGCCCCCCAGAGGAGGGGCTCTGAACACCAGACCAGAAGGTCCTGGACCCCCCAGGGTGGGGCCACACTGGAGGCAGAGCTTTTGGGGCTAGACCCCAAGTGGAAGGAGGCAGTTGAGGCTCACAAGTGATTTTAGAGCCACCACACATGTTTAGCATTTTCACAAATTTACATTTTAGCTCATGTTGGGGTGTGCGCACACATTTTTGGACCGGAATTTTATTAAATATTACATTTCATAGATTGTTTTAACTTGTGAATCTGAACACCCTTTGCCCAGGTCGGATCCAAGACCCCCGCCACGCGGGGGTGTCCAACCTGCGGCCTGCGGGTCTCAGGCGGCTCAGGGTTGCTCTGAATGTGGCCCAACACAAAATCGTAAGTTTACTGAAAACATGATGAGATTTTTTTGTGATTACATGTCATGATGTATTCAGACAACTCTTCTTCCAGTGTGGCCCAGAGACGTCAAAAGGGTGGACAGCCCTGCCACGCAGCAGACAGCATGGTCTCCTGGTCTCCATTTAGCCTCAAAGCCCCTGGCAGGGGTGGCCTTCCTGAGACCTCTGGGTCCTGAGAGGGCCCTGGTGCAGGCCCAGGCACCTGCCCTCAATCCCTGTGCCCCCTCACCCAGATACCAGGGGCAGCATTCTCCCCCCGCCCCCACCTCTGCAGCTGACCAGCTCCCTCTTCCACCCCTCAGCCCTCTCTCCCCTCCCCTCCATCCTTGACAGTTTCTTGTGTCGGCCACATCGCCCCTTGTCTGGACCACACTGCCCCAGTCTCCACCCAGACAGCCGCCACCGCCCCCCCCCCTGCCCCGACTCCTTCTATGTGCTCCACCCACGGCCACAGGGCTCTCTAACACACGGGTCGGAGCCATCCCTGCTTGGCTTCCGACTCTTCGCCCAGTGTCCGGTTCCCTCGAGATAAGTCCAAGTTCTTTGACATGGCTTATGAGCCCTGCACAGTCTGGCCCCCAATCCCACTGACTCAGCCACCCTGGCAGTCCGGGCACAGATGCACAGAGCTGCGGAACTGCCCGTTCCTTTCTGTCTGTCACCAGCAAGCCTTCCCATTCGCCATTCTCTCCTTCTCTCTATCCAGAAATTCCTCCTGGTTCTTCCTGGCTCAGTTTACATGCGTTTCCTCCTGGAAAATTCCCAACTTGCCCCTCCCTCTCACTCTGGGCTGAATTTTAGAGTCCCTGGCTCTGTCCCACCATGGCCCCCTAGTTTCTCTCCAGCATTGCCCTCACCACACAATCTACCAGCATCAGCCCTTGTCCTTGCCCCTCCCCATCCATCACCTGTTCACTGTCAGCCTGTTGCCTAGGCCTGTCTACCTGCTGCAGGACAAATGCACTGTTGCTTAGACTCGGGGTAATGTGTGACAGAACTTTAAGGCCCACACCATGCTCATCTCTACCTACCCTCTTGTTTGGGCACATAGTAGGTGCTTACTGAAGTCTATCTATGAAGGCCTGGCAGTACGCAGTGTATAGTGTGGACAGGCAGGGCTGGGGTGCTCAGAGAGAGAGAATCCCTGGACGGGGCTAGGGACTCCCTGGAGGAAGCAGTTGGGAGGGTCCTCCCTATGTGTCAGTTCTATGGCAGAAATTGAGAACTGGCCACAGGAAATCCCCAGCCCAGTCCTAGGGGCGTCAGAGCAAACCACCAGAAAGACACAAGAGTCTGCAGTGAGAGAGATTCAGTGGCCAGGGCCCAGGACAGGGTCACTGAAAGGGCTGGCAGTGCATTCTGAGAAAGCTTCCTGGAGGAGGAGCTGCTTTTGGCTATTTGGGGGCAGGGAAAGAAATGGAGATAACCAGGTTAAAGAAAGTGGAGAGAAACAGAGACATGGAAGAGAAGTCTGTCCCTTTTTGTCTTTACCCCTGAGAAGAAAGAGGGAGGTGGAGGCGGATGAGCAGGGGGAGTGAGAAAGGCCAAGGCGGAATGGAGGCAACATCGATGCCAGTACCAAGGCCAGGCGGGTGTGGATGGCTGGGGCTGGCAGGGAGCAGATCCCCAGCTGTGGCTGGGAAACATTTCCTGTCTCCCAGCCAGAGGGGTCATTAATAATCATTTACCCGCCACAGGCGGTACGGAGGCCAGCCAGGGAGCAGCATGGTGCTGGGGCCAGAGCCCAGCCTGGTGGCCAGGAGACCTATATTCTGGGGCCAGCCCTGCCACCTTGCTGTGAAGCCTGGACAAGTCACCTGACTTCTCTTGGTCTCTGGTAATGCCAGTAAAAGGATGGTCTAAAGAGGAAACTGCCTAAAGTCCCCTGCTCTCTGCTCTGCACCTCAGTTTCCCTAGATGGCAGTTGGGCTACCAACCCTAGAGGGAGCTATGACATCTGATGATGGATATGAGCAGCTGGGCTATGGAAAGCCCAGCTCAGGCCACATGGGATGGGCAGTCCCTACCCAGCATCTGAAGAGGGAACCTCAAGGAACCAGGTGCACATCAGGTGGGGGGAAACAGAGAAGGGAGGGCCTGGGGGCCAACAGTGTGGCTGGGCCAGGAAGACAGGGCTCCTCACACACAGAAGGGGGGCTTCCGGCTAGCTGTTGGTCACTGCTATGACCAGCACCTACAGCTGTGCCTGCCTGGACCATCGCAGGTACTCGATAAATGCTTTTAGACAAGTGAATGAGTTAATGTTAAATTTGGGAAGAGCTACCTAAAAGGTCACGATGGTGATTATTCTGGCTGAAGACAATGGGATGGGCAAAAGGCTTGGCTGCGAGGCCCAAGGACGGCCATCCAAAGCCATACAGTATCGCATGGACAGGACCAGCTTCCTCCAGACCCTTTTTTCCAGTTGTTCCAGAATCTTCCTCAGCCCCAGACCACATTTCTCTGTTACCCCAATGCCCCATTCAAAGCCCGGCTTAAGCCCACTCACTTCAGAAAACTTCCAGAATGTGCTGCTAAGGCCTTGGCCCCCAGCCCCTTCTCCTGACTAACTGTGATAGTGCCTTCCGACCATTAGGAGCCCTGGCCTTTCATGCTCTCCAGTATCTGTGGTAGGCTACCCGAAATGTTTCCTCGTAGTTTTCCCTGGAGGGTATGGCCTGGGTCTTCCTACTGAAGGGACCCCCCATCAGACTAGAGGGTCCCCAAGGTATGACCGGGCCTTCTTTTCAGATAAGGGTCTCTGTGAAGACAGGGACCATTCCCATCAGGAGATGCGGGATCCACAAAAGTGGAAATAGACTGAAATCTCCCTGGTTGTCTCCCAGCCCAGGGACCACCCCTGGGGGGCTCATAGGGAAGGAAAGGATACAGGCCAGTGTGCGGAAGGGGTCACTTGGCTGCTGAGCACCCTGGAGATGATGGGAACCAGGAAGGACACTGGGCCACCCAGGGGACTAAGACCTCATGGTTGGCAAAACTCATTCCACTCCAAGCTTGGCCCAAGGTGCTCTTGTACCAAGGAGGTGTGGCCAGGGAGACTGCCCAGGCGCCTGTACAGCCTGTGCCTGCAGAGAACTGAGGTAGTAGCAAACAGTGACCCTGCGACACGTGCTTCCTCTCCCCGCCCCCTCCCACATCCCGGCCCAAAACACGAGACAGGCTACGAGGAAAAGAACGAAGGTTCCCGGACTGCGACATCGCCCGCCGCCTGCCTGTCCAGCGCCTGCTCAGCCGGAAACCCAAGACAAAGGCCTTGGTCAAGGCGAGGAGGATGAAGGGCAAAGGGTAGACATGGCCTGGCCGGAGGGGGTGATGACAGGACGTCACTGGATATCTCTGGGGACCTAATCGGGAGGGAAGCAAGGACAGGATGGCAACCAAGCCCTCCCTGCACACACACATCACTCCACAAACATTTATGAGACACCTGCTGGATTCTGCACACCCTAAACATTACAAAGCTCGTCCTTCACCCTACACACCTTATGCACATACTCCCTTACCCGCCGCAGCACATTCCAGAGCCTGCAATACCCCTCACACGACTCATCTTCCTGGACACCACTCACACACGCCTTACCACACACAGCAGCTCGCGGGGAGAAAAGATCACATAATCCACGCGGTACACTGAAAAGTTACAGAGCTCACACACCCACACTTCACACCACACTCACACTCCACCTCCCATCAGGCACCTCACACACCCACACTCACCTCCCTAACCACAGACACACATCCAATTAAATTCAACACACACGCCACCCAGAGAGACACACCCTGCGTAGATAATGTGCACACCTAATGTCACACCAAAATGTCACATTTGTGGCCTCACACACAGTCCCTCAGCATAGACAAGCCTGCCTGCACACGGCCCCCTGTGTGCACTTGGGCATGCATGTGCATGTACACACACAGTCAACAGGCTCCTGGCCTCGAACCCCTCAGCCCTACACGCTGTGCTCCTTCCCACTCGGAGTCGCTCAAGCAGCCAACACACAGATACATGGCCCTCCAACACCACGCACGGGTCCTACCCTATTTCCCAAGCAAGCCTAGGCTGTATGTAGTAACTCTAGGCCCGTCACCTCGTCTGCAAACATACTCAGGCACACTCAGCTCCCCCCCCATCTTCCCCTCTGCCAAGACTTCAATGAAACCTTTCCTTGGGCCCCTACATGGCTCTTCCTGGTTACACACAACAACCATTAATATACACAACCATACACACAATCCCCCAGGCAAACTGCCCCTACAACTCCACCCCGCAATGACAGACACACACCACATACGCAGAAGTCCCCCTGCACAACAGTCACAGACACCGCTGCCGCTCCAAACCCCCAGCACAGCCTCCCCAGCAACATGTGGGTGCAGCCCCACACATTCACACCCTTACACTTACCACCAGCCCCCGAGAATCCCCCCAGATAATCCCACACACGATGGCACGCATACAACACTGCATGACACCACACACATGATCACACACAAGGCACACTCAACATACGCAGCTCAGCCTGTCCTACACAAACACACAATCCAGACTGGTCCAGCCCTGAACGTCTCCCCCCACAGGTGACTGACACCAGATTGCAGTCTACTCCTCCTGCATCCCACGCCCCCAGCTGCCCCCCAGTCAAGACCAGGACAGCAGCAATGCTCGGGCTTATCAGCTCTGGGCCCCAGCAGCCCACCGCACCGCCCCCACCAGCCTTAGATCCCTGGGCGCCGCCCAAGAACTACACATTCCATGTTTAGTCCCTTCCACCAGCGCCCACATGCCGTGCTTGACAACATGAGAGGGGCGGAGGTCCTGGGGACACCAGCCCAGCACTCTGAGTCTGCCCTCTCCTCACCCCAAAGCAGAGGCAGGCATAAGGGGAAGGGTGACCACAGGGAGAGACCCTAGAACAAAGATCGAGACCCAGAGAAACTGGGTGAGGGTGGGTCACAGATAAACTAAGACAGGTGGGCACACGGGCAAGAGACCAAAGAGAAATGAACAAGCAGAGAGAAGACACCCAGAAAGACTCAGAAAAGCCAGAGGAGAAACCAGAGAATAAAGTGGGACCACCACACCCAGAAAGAAACAAGAGGAGAGGGTGAGACAAGCCCGAAACGACTAAGGGACCTCCAGGGGGGGAGGGGAAGGAAATACAGGAACGGGGGGGGGGGGGGGGGGGGGGGGGGTGGCGGTGTCCTTCCAAGGGGAAAGAAACCAGGATGGAAAGAGGTCTTTGGACCCTGGGGTAGGGTCGAGGTGAGGAATGAAGTCCAAATATTTGAGTGGGGTCCTGGGTGGGGGCACAGATGAGGCTGTGGATTAGAGGCCCCGGGGCTTAGGGTGAGGCCGCAGCTCTGAGTGGGGTCCTGAGTGAGAGTTGGGCGCTCGGATGTCCTGGGCGTGCCTGGAGTCTGATACACACAGGGGCGGTTGAAGGGTTCGGGCGGGGGCTCCGGACTGCAACAGAGCTGTCGGTGTGGACTGCGGTCCCACGGGGCATTGTAAGTTCACAGTGGTGGGGCGGAATCCGGGTCGGAAAGGGGTTCCGAGTCCGGGTGAGGTTAGGACTGAGAGCTGGGGCTTCAAGGACTCCGGGGGTGGGGTGCAGTCAGCTCAGGAGTGAGATTCAGAACTAGGGAAAGGGTCTCCACCCTGAGGAGGGCTCAGGGACAGGGTTGGCCACGGAGCCGGCGACTGCACGCCGCGCAGAGGACCCGGCCGGGCGCTGCCCGACACCCGCTTCTCCTCGTGCCCAGGGCGGAGGGCCCCCCTACCTGCAGCCTGTCGGCGCATGGCGGCGGCGGCGGCTCGTCCGGCTTGAGGAAGACCTGCTGGCCCCGCCTGAGGAATTGGACAACAGCGATGAGGATGTGGTGCAGCACCAGGACCATGCTCGCAGCCGCCCGCCCGCCCGCCGGCCCGGCCGCTGCGCTCGGTCAGCGCGTCCGCGACAGCTTCGCCGGGTCCGCACGACTGTGCGCCCGGGCCCCGCCCCGGACCGCCCACTGCCCGCCCCCCGCAGCACCAGCCCCGCCTACCAACCCGCCACCCTGGACAGCACCTCTCAGTTCGTCCGGTCTTGGGACCCCAACCAGATTCCCCCACCAGCTCTCACCTCCCCCATCTCCGACCTCAAGTCTTCAGCTGGCCCGCTATTAGGGTCCCCGCCAGGTAGTCGGGTCCCAGCCTTCGCTCCCTTCTCTTGCCCCTTTGTCACTCCTTTCACTGCCTCACAGGGGTCACCTCTGAGAGCCCCTCTCCGGTCTGATCACATCCTCTCCCCGCACCACTTAGAGAGTCCTGGAGCCAAGCCAGAGCCCCAAGGCAGAGCGCAGTGAAAGGTGGTGTGGAGGGTGGAAGGGGTGGGGGGGAAGGGGCCGCTGACAAATTACAAGGAACTCTGGGCTTGCTTCTCTTCCAGGAAAAAAAAAAACAAAAAACGGGTGAATTTTAGAGGTCGCTGCGAGATGGACAGGCCCTGGAAGCAGCAGCAAATCTGGGAGGGAGACACGTGCACACAGACACGAACGCACACACGGACAGGCGCACTACTCCTGAGTGGGGGGTAGGAGCACTGGGACATCAGCACTGGGCAGGCAGGTCTGCTTTGGCGCCCTCGGCAGCCGGAGAGGGTACAGGCCCCAGGGCCACACAGTGCACAGTTCCGCGGTGGGACCTGCGCTCCCGGAGCGCAATTGTCCGCAGAGCCTCTGCGCTCGGGAGCCTGCGACAGCCGTGACGCTCCTGCGCCCCCTGCTGTCCCATCCCGGCGGCTCAGTCGGGCCCTATTTGCGAACAGCCTGGAAGGGGGAGATGCGGTAAGGGGGTCACTGGGGCCAGCTTCCTGCCTGAACCTCCCCCGTTCCTAACCTTCGCCTGGCATGAGATCAGCTGCGGCAGTGGTGGTGGGACGTGTCTGGACTGGAGGGTGCACTTGGGTCTCTCCTGGCCTTTGCCAACAACTTGCTGCATGACCTTGATCAGATCCCCCTCCCGGGTTTCTGGCCATCAGTTTTCCCATCTCCTTCACCAGACTGCCAAAAGAATCAACTCTGATAACGGTGGGAAGACAGCCAGAGTCCTGGCAGGCCTTGCTGAGGTCCAGCCTGCGTCTTCCCCTGCTGTACTGCAGCCCCTCTCTCTGTACCTCTCCCCTCCTTCTTGGAAGGTGACTCAGTGAGCCCCCAGCCTCCCAGCCTCCCAGCCTCCCCACTGCACTGGGCTGATTCATCTGGGCCCTCTCTCCCAGGGGAGTGATTTCCTTACTGTTGAGTCACCGAGCACAGTCCTGGACTCGGTCCAGGCACCTGGCACACAGGCTGTGCCACCAGCCCAGGGGAAGGCCCTCCATGCCAGGATGTCTCCCACCTCTCTTTCTGAGGCTCAGCTCTGGCTGTGCTTCTTCCCCTGCCCAAACACCTTGAGGGACTCCCTACTCCAAGCACAACTCAGCCCAACCCCTCAGCCTGACATGGCAGGCCTTCTGTATCACTTGGCCCTGGCTTGTTTTCTAGCTTTGACCCTCTGGCCACTATACCTTAAATTTATACTTCCTGCTCTTCCCAGATGAATGACTCATTCTCACCCTCAGGCCTTTACCCATGCCACATGCCCCCCCCCAGTGCCCTCCAGATCCTGTTAATCTGCTTATCATTCGGGGGCCAGACAGAGGCCCACCTGTTTCAGGAGGCTACCTTAGTTCTCTGGGTTCCCCTCTGTGTCTTTCCTGGGAGTCGTGTCTTGGGGCATGGGGAGGGGAGGGGAGTCTCTCTCACTGAACGATGCAGGCCAAGTCCATGTATTTTACTGCATCTTTAAACTAGGGGCAATTTGACCTAGTTATTAACACTGTAAAAAACATTGCATGGGCTAAGACATGTGCAGGTTCTGGCCCACAAAAGGCCCTTCCTTCCTTTCCGGCCTCCGTTTCCTGCTGTGTAAAGACAGTGACCGGTGTAAGGGCTATTGTAAGAAGTGAGTCTGAGCACCTGTCACCAGGCCGGTGCTACTGGCTGGCCTGGGTGGGACACGTGTACCCAGAAGGTATCTGTTCTGGCCACTGGCTGGAGTTCTTTGTTCTCCAGGGGAGGCCAACCAGCCCAGACCTCGCAGCCAAGAGCCAGCCCTGGCCTGGCACGGCTCCCATCTCTGGGCAGGACCTCCACAGCACTCACCTGTTGAGAAGCTACTTCTGAAATCTTACTTGGCCCCTCATACTGCAGCTCAGTGGCTGGGGCCCCAGGAACACAGTCTGTGTCTCTTCCAACTCGGAGTCAAGCACCCCTCACAGGCTTTGAGTCCTAACTCTGCCATAGACTCACTGTGTGACTCTGGGCAGGCCACTGCCCCTCTCTACACCCCGTTTCCCTCATCTGTGAGATGGGAACACACTGGATTCAGTAAACAAACTTCTTTCTTGTGACGCTTGGCAGGACACATGACCCTTTCACAAACACCCCTCATGTGGCCCCGAAACCCTCCAAGCGTTCCTTCCTCCCGGCCCCTCCAGAAGAGGCAACAAGACTCCACAAAGTGACAAGGTGACAGGCCTCGGCGCAGCTCCCACGGCCAGAAAGTGAGCCTTGCTCCAAGGCCAGGGCTCCTCTACTCCCCCAGCTCTGCATTCTGTGACTCTGGGCTGGGTTCTGGGCTGGATTGTCACCCTGGCTCATGCCTGGGACACCCGCCCGGACCACCAATACCAGGTATTTGTAAATGTTCCCAGATGATGATTCTAATCTGCTGCCAGGTTTACAAACCCCAGGTTGGATACACTGTGGCTGACCTCAGCACCACGGAATTAAGGGTCAGGGCTGGCCCCTATCTGGGGCTTGGAGCTCTGTGCCTGAGGGGCTTTAACATTTATTAAGCACTTGCTATGTGCCTCATTTCATCTTCTCAATGACAGCATAAGGAAGGATCTTTTATAAGCCACATTCTACAGATAAGGAAAACCGAGGTTCAGAGAGACTCAGTAACTTGCCCACAGCCACACAGCTGGTAGGTAGGACAGCCCAAATTCAAATCCAGGCTGTCTGGCTTCAGTCTGCGCCTTAAGCTCATGTCCATCTCTTGAGGAAAGGCACGTGAGAAAAACAGATTGTTTCACCTCTCCTTTGTCCCCAACAATGCAGGGACTGAGGGCCTTCTACTCCCCGTCCCTGAACCCGCCCCCCATCTCTGCCTAGTCCCTCTAGCCACTCTTTCTTCCCCCAACTTTAGCGGCCGCTCCAAGGTACCGAGGGACCCAGCTACCTCAGAGTAGGTATTTTCGGAAAACATGACTCGGCCGAGACTCTGGGTAATAGGCCACTTGACCTCAGGCCCTGTCCAGGAACCAACCCTCCCTTGTCCCTTGTAATGACACCTCTGTGGGCCATTGTGCTTACAAAGTGCTCCCTTACCCAGGACTGGTGAGCAGACTTTCCCGCTTGCCATCTCTCCATCTGAGAGCACTGAGCCAGCAGAGCTCAACAGGCCACACATCTCCCTTCCCTGTGGCTGTGTGTCCTGCTCTTCTGGCCTCTCTGGTGCCTGACAGGCATCCATCCTGTTGCTGTTAACCATGGAGACTCCTGAACACCAGGTTCAAGCCTGAGCCCTGCCCTGACTTGCTGGGTGACCTTAGGCAAGGGTCTGGCCCTCTCGGGCCTCAGGCTTCCCAGCAGCTGTGAAGGTCGATCTGGTTCTCTTTGAGGGCTCAGGCAGCTCAGGTGAAGGGAGGCAGGATCCGGCAGGTCTTGCTGGGCAGGGGACCGCTCTTCTGGGCAGGCAGGCCTGCCTAGGCATACAAGGCCCAAGGACTGAGCAAGGACCAGCTCCCAATACAGGAAGCTCCTTAGGAGGGAATGTGTGTGACTCAGTCTCTCCATGACTTAGAGTCGAGCCCATGGACTAAAAAGGGCTCCACCATCCAAGGGGCCAATCCAAGAAGCACCCTGAGGGAGCTGACATCTCCGTGGGTCCTGCGTCCATCTAGAGCCTGTCCTCAACACTTCAGCCCTGAAGGGGCCTTGGGTGTGAGCCACCCTTAGGTAGGTGTGTACGTGAGTGCACGCGTGTAAGCCCTGGGTGAGGGCGAGAGAGAATGAGTACAGGTCTGTAAATTTATATCTTTGTGAGAATGTGTGATATCTTCATGGTATAGCTGAACTTACATGTGTATATGCAAAGTACCTGTGTCTACAGAACATGCATTTGTGTGTTTGTAGACAGGTAAGTGTGTATAGTTGTATGTGTGCACAAGTGTCCAAGCATGTTTGAATGTGTGTGCAAATGCACGAGTATGTGTGTACCCAAAGTCACACCAGAGGTACTGCCCATAGCCACTAGCCCAGGTCAGCTCTGTGTGTCTGCTGGCTGTGGCCCTGGATGTGGGAATGGCCCTCACAGGGAAAAAATCTGGCCGTGGGCAGGTGCTGGGGACAATATGGATCTGGGCTCTGGGTGGGCAGGGCCTGCTTCCAGAGCCCCTGCAGCAGCTCTGAGTTCAAAAGAACACAGGCCGAGGGAACTCAGGCCCCTGTGATGAGGGGGTGGGGGTGGGTC
The DNA here is from genome assembly GCA_007922815.1 of Macrotus californicus. Taxonomy (NCBI): domain Eukaryota; kingdom Metazoa; phylum Chordata; class Mammalia; order Chiroptera; family Phyllostomidae; genus Macrotus; species Macrotus californicus. The sequence goes on along the minus strand of VMDR010002085.1, from coordinate 8,079 downwards.
AGCCACAGGTCTCATTCATCTCCGAATCATTTCCATGTGGCCGTGTGGCTCTGGGCAGGCTGCTGCACCTCTGCAGTAGGTGGATGGCTCCATGACCCTAGAAGGGGAAGGGAACCTGTAGGATTCTGGTCCAGGACTAATCCAGGACCTGCTGGCTCACATCAGGGCTGAGGTCCCGGGGACTTGGGCCGTCGTAGCATACCTTAGGCCTTGGTATCAGCACCCATAAACCCTAAGATACCTCTACTACCCCAGGCCACACACAATCATATACACACTTGCTGGCTTTCCACAAATACACACCCCCCCTCTCTCCTACACAGACACACACACTCCTACATACACACACACAGCCCATATACATGATCCCATGGCTCCTACACAGAGAGATACAGGTGGGCACACCTGCCCAGTGTCTCCTTCAGGGGCCACTGTGCCCTCTCCCTGAAGCCCATACACGCTGGAATCATCTTTTGTTCATCCCATCCTCAGCCTGCCTCACCATACCCTCATGTCTCCCCAGGCACAGGATGAAGTTGGAGCCCTGGCCCTGGCCTTCAGGGCCTTTAACGCCCACCTCCCCACCCCCACCCCTCCTACCCACTGCTCACTCCTTCCGCAACCCCATCCTGTCAAGCTCAGATCATCCTGAGCCACAATTCCCATGGAAACCAAGAAGGAAGATGAGCAAAAGGGAAGACAGATTCCAGCTTTCTCAGCAGCTCTACCAACCTTCTCAGCTTTGGGCAGAGGTAGGGAAAGGGGCGCTTGGCTCTTAGCCTAACCCAGGGACAGGCAAGTGGGTTCAAGGCACTCAACCTCCCTCAACCCCAACCACCATCTTCAGGAGCCTGGGGTAATGCAAAAGAGTGCGGTGTGAGAAACCTTCTGCAGCATCCCCTGAGCCCCGTCCCCTCACTGAGCCCCATCCCCTCACTGAGCCCCATCCCCTCACTGAGCCCCGTCCCCTCACTGAGTCCACTCATCTCATCCCCCATGACCTTACCCAGCCCATCTCCCCTCCTCACTGGTGCCTCTTCAGTTCCAGTCTGCAGGATCTTGTGGGGCTGCTTTGATTTCAGCCGTAGGCTACTTCTTCCTGAGCCCTGGCTAGCAGGTTGGGTGGATAGAGGAGTCCAGGCCTGACCCAGGCCAAGAGCTGATGCCCAGAGTCCCACTCAGCTCTACCTGGACAGCTCCAGCCTACAGTGTGCCCAGCTTTCCCCCACTAGCTATTCCTGGGCTGGCTCTGTCCCAAGAAGTGCCCCAGGCTGCAGTCACTGACCCCAGCCCTCCAATCACACATATACATGTGTGCACACACACATCCCCGTGCACACACACACACACACACACACATCAGGGCTGCTTGGAGCTAAGCCTGTGAGGAAGGCTTACTAAGGCACAAAAAAGTCTAGGAAGGAAGGAAGGAAGGAAGGAAGGAAGGAAGGAAGGAAGGAAGGAAGGAAGGAAGGGAGGGTCTAAGCAACAGGGACCCAAGGCTCCATGCTATGAAAACTTCTGCCAACTCAGAACCTGTCATATAGGGAGGCCCCAGTGTGTGGCTTTGAGGTTCCAAGAACTCACAGATCTTTGTGTTCTAAGAAAATTAGAGCCTCTATTATACCGCCCCATTATTTGAAGAGTCTGTACTTCCTACATTCTATGAAAATGAGAGCCTGGAGTGCTGAGGCTGTAGGCGCCGAAGCTCTTAATACTCTATTATTCTAACTGCCTGAGATGCCAGGACTCAAGGACTCCAGCACCAGGGTTACCGCCCCTCAGAGCCTGGTGGTCTGTGGGCTGGAGTCTCTGAACGCCAGGTAAAAGCAGGCCCCAGCGAGCTGCTGTGCATGGGAGGCGCATCCCAGCCTCCACCGTTTTGCTTACACCCTTGTGCGTGCCTAGGGTTCCGCCACCCTCTTCTCTGCTAATTACATCTTAACTTTGAAGGGGAAGGGAGGGTATTGCGATCAGTAACCACCTTCTCAGTGTCAGGCCACTCGGTTGATTCTCTCATTTAATCCTCATGATACTATTTGTCTGAATTTACAGTTGATAATACTGAGGTCCCAGGACACGAGGTCATTTGTCTCAAGTCACACTGCTGGAAATAGTAGAACAGCAACCCGAACCTGGCCTCTGGCAAACCTGGGCCTCCCAGTGGCTAGCTCCCCAAAGAACCTGGGGGCCGCCCTCCCAGTGCCCCCTCCGCTTTCGGTCCACACTGAAGCGCCCCTCCCGCCCTAGAGGCACCCCAGCTCCAGAAGGCAGAGGCTGTGGTCCCCTCTTCCCTCGCTCCCCCAAGCCAGAGGCAGTTTAGAGCCCCTGCATTTCCTGCCCTGATTGATCTAAAAGACTCCGTGGTGGGACTGGGAGCTGTGGTGTTCAGTTTCCAAGCACCCGTCGCTATGGCAGTCAGGAGCTGCCAGCCCAAAGCCTAGCAACGAGGCGCAGTGTGGTGCGGGTGCGGGTCGGAGGGCATTGTCAGGGGCCTCTTGGGCAGCCAGCAAGGGAGATGGGATGGACTACTCTATTCTCCAGACTGCAGGGCTGGACTGCCACCCTGGCTGGGCTCACAAGGGGGAGGAAGGAGGCAGAGGGAGCAGGGTCAGGCAGGTCCTGAGAGACTGGGACCCAAAGATAAGGGCAGAGAGAGACTTGCGGAGACAAAGGGAGTCCAGAGACAGTGAAAGGCAGGGACACCATCAGAGAGAGGGAGATGCGGGAAGGTAGAAGACAAGAGCTGGTCACAGTCAGAGACCACTTCGACAGACAATTGGCAGGGAGGGACTGACTCCCAGACAGGCCGACTCCCGGGGAGGGAGAGCGTGCGCTTGAGAGCAGGAGGAAGCCACAGGGAATGACAGAGATGGATGGACTCGTGACGGGAGGAGATAACCCTGAGGCAGGAGGCAATATAGAGGCAGATAATAAAGGAGGAGAGGACTGGGAAGGAAGGGGGCAGGCTGGCACCACAGACTGGGGGGCAGGGTCAACAGTAGCAGGGCCTCCGGCAGCAGTTGTGAAGACAAGGGTACCAAGGTCAAGGAGCCCTGAGCTGGCCCCAGCAGTCTGCCCACCTGTGGCGTGGGCCTCAGCAACCTTGTGCAATCACCCCCCTCCCCCACCTGGCCTCTCCCCAGAACACAGAATCATCTAGGCAGTGACCCTCAGAAAAGAGACTGGCTGGAAGTCCCATGTCTCTCTTACCCCCTGGGGACAGGTCTTGCCCAAGATCGCACAGTGAGGCAGCGCCTGAAACGGCAGGGCTTGGGAGTCCAGAGCTTCCTCCCCACCCACACCCGAGTCTGACCACTCCTCGGTTGTCCACGGAGGTGCCTCAGTACAGAGAGCACACTTGCCTCCCTACCAGAGTGGCCGAGCCTAAGATGCAACCCCTTTTACTCCCTTCTTCTCCAACAACAGGCCCAGACCCAGGGATGGAGCGGACAGCCCCCAGAGGGGGGAGGACCCACAGCTGTCCCTCTCGGGGCTGTGTCTAGGGAAGGCAGGCTCTGGAGAACCCACCGCAGCCTGACTCCTCAGGAGCAGGGAATTGGCAGGCACTTGACAGGTGGTATCTCGGTCCTCAGGGCAGCCTGTTACAGATGAGAAGACTGAGGACCCAGGAAGGAAAGTGACTTGCCCTAAGGTGCCTGAAGCAGAACTTGAACTCAGGTCTCTTGGGGGCCAGTGCAAGTTGGAGGACCAGGAGGAGGCCCCCCTGCCAGGGCAGAGGCAGCTGCCCCAGGAAGGGGGCTAATCCCAGCCTCTCAGGGGCTCTTGCCAGGGGGAGAGTGGGCTGGGGTCCCAATTCCTGCTCTGGCCACTGTTCCTCTCAACAGCAGGCACCTCCCCACCCACCTAGTTCAGAGTGGCTGGCAGGGCCTGGCTAGACTCTTTCAGGTGTCAAGTATTAATATCTCTCTTCTCTCTCTCTCCTCCCGCCCCCCAGTGGATAACACTGTCAGCAGCACCTGACAGCCACTCTGGGTGCTCATGTGCCCTCGGAGGCGCCCCATCTACCCCCAGAGCCTTGCTCTCTCCAGACTCCTGAGGGAGGAACAAGACAAAGACTAATTAAGCGCCCACTATGCGCCCCTGGGGGCATGCAGCATTTGACCTTCATCATCTCATTAAACTGCCCACTGAGGGCACTGAGGGCTCTGAGAGTTTGCCCCACCGCCTGCAGCTCCCGTCCCGGCCTCCTGGCCCCCTCCCCCCACCTCACAGCACCAGTAGATGCACAGAGCTGTCTGGGAACCGGCAGTGTGTGCTCACGGTGAGGGGTGGGGGGAGCAGGGGAAGGTGTAGGGTGGGCAGGTGGAAGGCGAGAGGAAGAGGGAAGGAAGAGCAGGGGGAGCAGGCTGCTGCACACCAGTCTCGCTCCACATACACACACCTTGCCCGCTGGGCCTGGGCCACAGCTGGGAAGACCGACCTGTGGCACCGTACTCCCTGGAGCCCCAGTTCCTGGAAGGCGGCACTGCAGCAACTATTGATTGACTGCCTCGGAGCCTCTCTTCTGGCTGCCTCCTCCATGCAGCCCCCCAGCAGACTGGTGCCGCTGCCAGGTCGAGAGTCTGGGAGCAGCCTGGGGACAATGAGCGGTGACCCCTCATCTCTTCCTCAGTCTAACACTCTCCCTACTCCTCAGGAACCTGGTTCGGGTAGATGAACAATAGAAGGGCTGGTGCAGAGGCTCCAGTTCGCGCATGCCTGTGTGTGTGTGTGTGTGTGTGTGTGTGTGTGTGTGTGCACATGTGTGTGTGCATGTGTGAATGCATAAATAAGTCAGTAGGACAGATGAGTTATAAATACAAGATGTGAGCCATGTGACCTGAGGTCAAATCCTAGCTCCTCCATTTCCTGGCTATGGAATGTTATGCAAATCAATGAACCTCTCTGAGCCTCAGTTTTCTTATCTCTACAGTGGGGTTACCAACAGTCACCAACCAACAGGACGAATGAGATTATAAATTCAGAGCTCTGGCACAATGCTCGGCACATAGTATTTTTTGCTACGTGAAGGCTTTTATTACTGCTACTGTGAGCATGTACGCATGCATGCACGTGTAGGTGCCCTTGGAAGGTCCTGGAGGGACTTCTGGCACTCCAGCAAGGGGGTGTAGCTGCTCCCTAACCCTCAACTCCTGTAGAATAGGGGCTACAGCCTCACTTTCAGCCCAGCCTCAGAGAAGGAGGACCTGTGGCACCCCCCCAAAAAAGCCCACCTGTGCTGGGCGAGTCCATGTGAGGGAGATGGATGGCTTGGCGGCCACCAGGCAGGACTGGTGATTAGGAGGCTAACAGCCCAGCATCCGGAAAGGAGTGGGAGGGAGGCTGAACTGTGGGGCCATCCATCAAAGCTGGCAGGCCCAACACTGCTATGCAGGGAGACGGGAGAGAGGCCAGGGGACAGCTGTGAGGTGGGGGAAGTGTAGACAAGCTAAGGGCCAGGCAGCCAGGCTCAGCCCAGCGATGACCCGCTCAGTAACCCTGAGTGAGTCACTGTAACCTTGGGGCCTCAGTTTCTTCATCAGAACAATGGGGTCAAATGTCTCTATCTGCACAGAGAAGTTCCAGCCACAGTAGACACAATATCAGGCCCCAGGGACAAGAGAAAACCTGGGGAGGTTGTGAGGGGTTCAGAGATTCTCCTACCTCCTGCACAACACAGCCAAAGACCTCAGAGGGTGCGGAGTAAGGGGACATGGCACAGTCTCTGGGCTGGCAGCCAGAAGACCCAAGTTTGAATCGATTTATGACCCTAATCCTTTGCTGAGCTGAGCAGAGCCCCTGACTCCCCAGGTCCTTCCCTGAATGCCCCCCCCCCATTAACACACACACACATATCCTGTCAGAGAAGTGAAGGGCAGGAAGCACAGCCCCTGCCTATGCAAATTTCACTCAACCTGCTACCTTTTGGAGGTGGCAGTTGCCTGGGAAAATCCTGGCCAGCAAATCTGGGGCAGAAGGGCCTGTCTGGGGTCTGGTGGGGCCCTCACAAGGCCCATAGGCTCAGTCTATCTCTAACGACCTCAGTGAGCTTGAGCAAGTCACTTACCTCTCTGGGCCTCAGTTTCTCCATCCCTAAAATCAAACAAGGATCGACAAAAATCTCTGGGGGCTCTTCTCTCCCTGAGACAAACCGCAGATGCACTGCACCTCTCCCTCTCCCCAGGCTCCCCACTTCCACCCTGCACGCAGGCTGCTCTGGGTTCTGTCTGTTTCCCATGGGCTCGTGCGGCGTGGTTCACTGGTCCACCTCTGGGCCTCTGCCCCTCCACTGGGAAATCTCCCCACCCAACAGAGACGGAAGTATCACCGCTCTGCAAAGCCATTGGCCCCTGACGGAGCTAAGCCAGGCCCCCTTGCAGAGCCACCAGTGGCCCTCAAATACCTTCTCTGGAGTGTCTGTGTCCCCATCTCACTGAGTACTGGACCTGATTCCTGGGGTCGGGGAAGAGGTGGGCAGCTCAGGGGATGGCGCTCAGAGACAAGGAAAGGAAGGGAGGAAGGAGGGAGGGAGGAATGAAAGGGAAGAGATAAGGAAGGAGGGAAGGAGGGAAACAACAATCCCTAATGTCCATTCGTCTAACGACCTGAATGAACTCAGTTCAGTCCAGGCGGAGCCCTCCATGCTCTGGCCCCCGCCCCATCCCCCGCCACACACGTCAGTACAAAGGCCCAGAGCCAAGGGGTCTCTGGCCTCTGCCTGCACCCTGACTGGAGGCTAAGAACAAGCCTGGTCGTCATAGCGACACTGCGATGCTGTCATCACTAATTCATCGTCCTAGCCCTGGGAGGCCAGCGAGGTGTCAGGAGAGCTAGTCAGAGCCGATGAGAGCAGACACTGGGAGCAGGAGTGCTGGGGCTGTGGGCCGTGGGGAGGGCCAGGGATTAAATCCCACCCACCCACCCTGTGCCCTCCCCCAGTCTCCTGATGCTCTGGGAGGAAGCAGTGCTGTCCTTTCCTCAGTCTGTCACGTGCACCTACTGTGTGTCCAGCTCAGTCCAACCACAGAGTGGGGCAGTCAGTGAATGCCGGGATAGAGACTCCTACCCCAGTGTTTAAGAGCATATGCCCGTACCCTGCTGTCCTCAATAGGGCAGGAGGATGTCCCTCTAATGTCACAGGGGCTGAGAAGGGGTAGAGAGAAGGGGGAGGGAGGAAGCCCTCCGGGCAGGCAGGTGCCGGACCTTCCTAAAAAGCAACTCGTCCAACCCTCCCAGGAAACCCACAGGGGCAGAGTCACTGCTCCATCTCACGGACACCTGGATGCTCTCTCTGCCTAAACCCTCCCAGCCAACCCCTCTCCTCCTCCTCCTGGAAGACTTTCAGGATGCACCGCCCTGCACCCACCCGCCTCCTGTGAACTCCCGGTGATGGTGCGTGAGGGCCCTGGTCTCCCCCGCCAGACTGGACTGCCGGCTGCTCCCTCTCCCACCCAGGTTTGTAAAGAGCACACAGAGTGGGCCCTCCCATGACAGCTACGCTCCTGGAGGTGAGAAGATCACACCCGGGAGCACAGGCCGGGGCTGCGCTTGGCTCGGAGCCCTCCTGGGACTTCCCCAGGGAGTTCCGCTTTTTTCTGTTGGAAGTCACCTGCTCCTCGGCCTGGGAGAGAAGGGCCAGGCTCCTCCTTCGAGGCACCCCTGCCTTCCTCTCACTGGTTCCTTCATTCCCGAAACCTGACATAAGGAACCCACTTGGAGCAGAAGAACGGAGATGAAACTAACATGCATTCACTCAACAAGCGTTTGTCGAGCACTTAACGGTGTGTGGCCCGTCCTCGGTGCCGAGATGTGAAAGTGAACAAAACAAACCTGACTCCTGCCCTTTTGGACATTTGGGTCCTGTAACGTCAGAGCTGAGGTTTGCTTTACACACAGTAACCTGCTTGATTCTTACGATATGTGTGAAGGTGGACACTATTACACCTCTTTTACAGTGAAGAAAACTGAAGATCAGAAGGAAAGGGACCTGCCCAAGGCCACACACTAGCAGCAAGTAAAGGCAGAATTCAAACCCCACATCTCATTTGAGAGGGAGGGGAAGGGAGGGGAGGGGAG